>ML682104.1:4791204-4808704 GCA_007922195.1 Podocnemis expansa
AGTTAAAGAAATAAAGGCACAGTGGAATTCTGGAGAGGTGGCCACATAGCTTACTTGTGACTCTGAAGTGCCTGAAACCTTCAAATCATGGAGCAGAAGAGCAAGAATTCTGGTTTGGTCTGTCTCAGTCACTTGCTAGTGCAGGGATCAGCAACCCAAAAGGTAAGAGGAGCCATTTTTTAAAATTCCTTCAATAACCAAGTGTTTTGAGAGCCACAATGGGTGTGGCTTCCTAGTGGGGGGAGCTGGGCAAGGGTCCCCGCCACAGCAACCCCTAGCGGGGGGGGGGGAAGTGGGACCTAGAACCAGGAAAGGGCCCTGTGGAGGGTCCTCAGGTGGTGGTAGGGGAGCCTGGCATGGGACACCTGCAGGGTCCGGCAGTGGCAGAGGGGGGTCCAAAGCCACAGGCTGCAGACCCATGTGCTAGTGAGCGTTAAATGGTGAGTATGTCACTTTCCAGCTGTCATGTGAAATACAACCAGAGTGAACAGGAGGAGGTGCTGGTGAGATACCTCCCAGGACACGGCCAGTGATCTATCCTAAGGTGACATCAGTGCCTGACAGCAGTCTGATGAACCAGCCTTCACACTCCACAGCTAAGCAACCGCACTGAACTCTACAAGTAACTGAAGAACTGCTTTGGATCCCTTCCTTTAGCTGTAAAGTTTTAAAGCAACAGGCAAGCTGTGGAGATTTGGGAGTGCACTTTCTCCCTTCCCCAAAGAATCTCCCAGCAAAGCTGGCATTTAAAGTCCATGAACTGGAGAATGTTTTTCTGCTCTGAAAAGAAGTGACCAGCTGGCATTGTACATTTCAGGAGTTTGAAATGCCAAGGCAGGAGGTGGAGGCGGCTGCTCCATCCAACACTCATTCCCCCGCTTGCCCCCCACAATGCTGGGAAAGCAAAGGAGGAAATAAGGCTGGCTGCACCACTCACTGACTCAGCATCTCCTTTGTGTCACATCCCTGAGCATGAATAACTGGTGGGGCATGTAGGCGGGCTAATTAAGATGCAGCTCACACCACTCAGTTATCACTAGGGGCTGCTACGCATGCGCACGACAGCACCAGAGAAGATACAGCACAGGGGGGAACTATGGTATTTAAATAGTGGAGCTAGAGATCTCTTCCTCTTTAGACAGAGCTAGCTATAGGGAAAAGCCTCCAGTGAGAGATTCCATCATCTTGTCTGTCAGTCTATGGCGTGTGCCTCTAACCTGATTCAATATAGCCAGCCTGAGGTCATCCAAAGCCACAAGTCAGACTCCAACAATTGTAATACCTTTAAAATATGTCATGGTGGTATTTCGCCTTTGGACTTTTTCACCATCATCTCAGGGATGCAAGGCAGCTTCACACACAAAACGTAACCACCATGTTCACTGACTGGAGCAAACATCATTCAAGTTTCCAGTCCCATGTGGATCAGGGAGCTACCGTTCTGGCCCCCTCCCTGCCTAGTTGGGCAGCTGCATATCCTGCCTCACTGTCTCCCTCAGTGTTCTCCAGAATTCATTTATATGCTGCCTCTGTCACACGACACCCCTTCACACCTAAGTCTACCTCCTCCTTCTGCGTTCCTCAGACTCCTCTTGGTTTCCTAACACAACTCCCTTTGCTACCGCCCCCATGCCCAAGGTTGATTCCATCTTCCCTGAGAGCAGCCCGGCTTCACATCCACTGGAGATATACTGAAGCTACAAAGCTAATAGAGGACAAACCAGCAAAACCTTTGGCTGACAGCACACAGGGAGCGGCTTTCCTGGGTGAGGTACCTTTGAAGAGCTGATCTGCACTTTCAGGACCCTGTTTGCACAACAGATTGCCCCAATTCTCACTAGGTGCAGGTATAATCGGGGGTTAAGTATTACAGGGACACCGGCAGTATGACTTTTTTTTTTTTTAATTCCCATTTCTGCTATATTCGTAGATTTAGAGGTAAGGGGAAAACAAACCTAATCAGCAATGTTGCACAGCTTCTCCAAAACAAATTCCCAGATCATGCTATTTACAAAATCATTCAATCTTGATTTAAATACTTTTAAATATAGCCCTCTTTAAACAGCATTGCCTGACATTGAAAACTTACATCCAGAAAAATGTGCAAGGGCATCCCTGCTCTCTGACTGATATTTATAAAGGTATTTTCAGGAGAGTACAGACTGAGTCTGTAAGGGCTTGGATACATGAGAAAGTCACAATGGTTTAAATTTAAACTGCTTTAGTTCAACCAGAGAAAATCTCTGTGTGGGTGCTCGAGTTGGTTCAACAGGGGCTTAGATTTTTATTCACTTAAACCCATTCCCTGTTGATGAAATTGTCTCTGGCTAACTTTTTCAGAGAAACCAGTCCAACATTGATAACCTTTTTCAGATAAATGCAGTTTTTGAGTTGAGTGTGTCCATTTAAATGTCCTGAGATTGGAAAAATTCTCACTCACCACCTAACCAGAGCTGCCAGGGGCTGTGTTTTACCCAAAGGTCAGTGGTACCAGTAAGGGAAAACGAATTGATTTCCATTCTCTGAAAGGAAGCTGTGTTTCCAGACAGATAACCAAAGAGATAAAGAATAAACTTAAATGCCTGGTGTAATCTCAGTGAAGTCTGAGTCACCTCAAGAGTGTCTTCCCTACAACTGGTCAACAAAAAGCTTATTTAGTGCCTCATTGTCTCACTGGTGCCCTCTAGAAAGTTTGCTTCAAGCAGAATGGGCTATAAATGCAGGGGAGAGAGAGGGGAGAGTCTTTACACTCAGTGCTCATGAAAACATCAGACCATGAAGTGTGTGGTCAAAAGAGAAACCCCATTTCAGTGGAACAGGACATCCTTATCTGACCATGTTAGAGTCGGAGATCCTTGGAGCCTTCAAGGCTCACTCAGCTAAGATTTCTAAAGATCTTCATATTTCCACTTCCTTCTGTAGCATAACTTCTAGAATGCCATTTTCACAGCTCTGGTAAAGAATGTGAAGCATGTGGTTAATGTTTAACATCTTTTCTAATATCTTTGTGTTCTCTCTGCTGTACCTTACAACAAATGTACATTGTGTTTCAATTCATCTGGACTGTTTCCCTTCCTGTATTAATACATAAACATTACCAAATGCCTAAAGCCCTTTGAACCTGTACTGATGCTAAACACAACTGGATCTGAGACGTGTGAAGAGTGCCTTATTTGGAATGATGCTGCTGTGCAGCTCAAGACCCCAGTCAGGATCACAGACTAGCCCCTCAGCACCATTTTAAGAAATGGAGGAAAATGTGCCTATGACCCTAAAGAATGTCCTTTCTAAAAAGAGATCCAACAATCAAGGAATGGAGAGAAGAATCCAGTATCAGCAGAGGTCACACAGCCTGTTATCTTTGTTTTACTCTGGGGAGGGTGAAAGGCAGGGAGTGACAAGAGGTGGTGAGGGAACAGTAGCAAAGGAGTTGGGGGAAAGAAGGAAGGCAGAAGACACTCAGAGGGGCAGGAACTGGAGATGGGAAAAGGATAGCAGGGGTGAAGTAGGCAGCAAAGGAACTGTGAGGTCAAGTGGCAGGAGGAGGTCCATCAGCAGACAGAAAACAACATCCAGACAGCAAACCCTAAGTGGCAGTCTGCTAGCACCACTAGCGTCCAGGGCTTAGATGGATAAGACACTGCCTGCCATCAGTCATTGACAGAGAAACCCATTTCTCTTTCACTTCTCCTGTGAAATTCTTGGTTCTGCAGCATTTCCTTGCCCCTTGCTGCACCCACAACTGGGTGGCTACACTTTATTTCCAAATGGCTTTCTGGGGTGGGGAGTGAGAATCACTTCCGGTCTAGCCACCACACAGAAACTGGAGCGGCTGGAGACATAGCGTCCATTTGGCATGGGACTGGGGAACTCTCCATTCCTTCATTCAGTGCTCTGCTAGAGAGCAGGGAACTGCTCAGGCAGGCGGAAAAAAAGAAGTCAGCGGATCAGCACGGCATGCTGGGATGAACATGCCTTGGATGCAACTCAAGGTATGAATGAGGCGGTAGAAAGAGCCAGTACATTCATACTTTGAGAAAAGCAATGTTGGCTATCTGCACTATTTCCCACCTCATTCTTACTCAGTGGTGTGAGATCTACAAGGGCAACCCCACCATTGCTCACAAGGAAGTACTATTTTCCCCACTGGATCCTCTCCTGGGAACTGGCTTCCTGGAAGAGGCTGCTGTGCACAAAACACCTGGGAGCCAGGGCAAAAAGTCTAGATGGAAATGTTCTAGTAGACCTATAAGACCAATAATGGACAAGAAATACCTTCACTGCCAGCCACTATTACATACATATGTGTTGTCCACTCTGGAGCATCACTGCAGGACTTGTTTCACTGACCCACTAAGAGCTATGAGTCTGAACTGAAAGGCAGCACTTAGAACAGAGGATGGATCTGGCTGAACACAGGCACTAATCTGTGTAACTGCATGCCTATTGAGGACTGCAGGGTGGCTATTTAACCCTATTATGGCTGCACTTGGAGAATGCCCCAGGTCGAAACAGACTCTGCAATCTCAAGATAGAATGGAATATAACCCACCTGCTCTGCCCTGGTCAAAATTCCTTCCTGATCTGCATGTTCAAAGCATTACAGATGGACAGCATTGAGACAAACTTTGTGGCGCCATCTATGTATCATCCGTGTTCACCCTTACAACGTAACTGTGTATGCCTGATGTGAAGTGTGTTGTTTCAGGTGTTTTTGGAATGCTCATAGCATACTGAACATTACTGGCATGGTAGCATGTTTCCTGCAATATTACACATGTGTACAGATATGAAACTCTACTATGTCATGTCCCCAAATGTGTCTCAAACATGGCTTGTATAGATGCAGACAAACACAAAGCTGTGTTTCCACACCCAGCAGAAGCATGCATACTGGAGCACCTTGGCTCAAGTGAAAGGAGACCAGAGGGCATTGAGTTGTTGGAAGAAAAAGGCACCCTTATCTAGGGGCTCTGACCCTGGAATTACGCTCCCAAGCAACATAGAGGACTGGCACCTATACACTGGAGGGGGGGGGAGGAGTCTGGAGGCAAAACATATTGTGACCACCAGCCTGTGCGGTAAGCTGAATGTACAGACTGGAACAGTAATCTTAGCTTAGAATAACAGTTATCTTTTATTTGATTGTGACCAACTCTTTGACTTAATAATCTTTTGAGTTATATTATTCTGACTTAAAATCACTTACAATCTTACTGTAGTCAATAAACTTATATGTTTGTTTTATCTAAGCAGTGCATATGTATAAAGTGTGTGTAGAGACCTCACTTGAAGTGATAGAGCTGGTGCATATCCATTTCTCTGATAAATTGACAGACACGGGTAAATTAACCTGTGGAGTGCAGTGAGCAGCACTGAACCCTGCAAGACGGTAGTTTCCAGAAATCTCCCCAGGGGTGACATGGCTACACACCAGACTGCAGGAGAGAAATGCTACAAGCAGATTCAAGGAGCAAACAGAAAATTGTAACTCATGCAGGATGCCTAGGAAGTTTGGACTCCTTGGCAATCCTTGAGAAACCTGCTAATTTCAACAGCACATGGAAGAGTGTGATCTGAGAGCAGCTTGACACATTTCAGGCTTGCAGACCAGAGAAGCAACTACGAAACCCTAGAGAGCAAAACCTAGTGAATCTTCACACCGGCACTGCCTATGGCTAGTTATGTAGGCTGTGAGAAAGGCTTGCCAACAGCTCATGGAGCTGTAAGGAGTTAGGTGATGGCAGAGTAAGGTGACCTAAATGTGAAGGAACAATTGACCATTCATGACAAAGATCCCTAATTATACCTTTTTAAGGGGAAGATGGCAGGGCTGTGATGGGAGCTAAGGGAGTTTAGAAGCAACCTTGCCAAACAAGCAAGAGTGCTTTCCATGAACAAGGCATGAAATCCAAAAGTGCAGTGTCAGACACTGAGCCTCGAGTGAACAAATAATGCTCCCTGAAGACAAGACTACTCTCAGGAGACAGTAACTGAACATGTAATAAAGCAGGAATTCATGCTGAAATTCCAGCAGCAAACTATTCTCAGTGGGGATCTTGTGAGCAAACCATACATATGGCAACCCTTAGACTGCATAGTCTCATGAAAGGGAGTGTTCTCATCCCAGTGCAAAAGAGATAAGCAGGAAACACACATCATTCAGGAACCCCTACTATCCCTTTAACATGCCATTAAACAGAAGACATCACACCTTCAGTTACCTGTCCCCCTCCCTTCTATTTGCAACCCTAGTTAAAATACTGAAAATAGTTGTACTTACAGGGAGGTCTGTAAAGGCTATACCTGTGGGGGGAAAAGATATTAGAATTAAAAAGACAAAGGATTTTTCCCTATGTTCCTACAGGCTTAACATGCTACAAAATGTTACTACATTTCAGCAAATCCCAGCTCTGGCCCTGGACTTAGCACCCATTATTTAACAGAATCTTCTCTCTCTCTACCTGGACCATGCAGGTTTGGCAAAGAGTCAGGTAGGAGTCTGAGTTTTCTTAGACAATCTCTCCCATCAGTTTTAGCGCACAAGTTTCACAAAAGCAGCCCCTCTTTCCTTTGCTTCTCCCTCACAACACTTGAGGACTCCATTATGAAGTCACCAGGTAAAGCTTCAGTTTAAAGTGAATTATTGTTTTGGAAACCTGATGCAGAGCACTTCTATATTGCTGTGGTCTGACACAGGGCTACCTCTCCTTTCCAGCTGGAGTTCTGGAGTTCAGTATTAAACTCCCTGTACAATTCCCACGGACTAGACCCTGCACTAAGAGAAGGCTACAGTCGGAAGCAATTTCTCAGACAAGCAGCATTGGAGAGAAAGTCAGTTCTCGGCTTTGTCCTTTCCATTCAGCAATTCCAAGGCCAGAAAAGACGACTGTGATTATCTAGTTTGACATCCTGTACAACACAGGCCACAGAACTTTCCCAAAATAATTCTTATATCAAATTGTCTAGAAAAACATCCAATCTTGATTTAAAGTAGGCAGTGATGGAGAACCCACCATGACTATAGTAAGATGTTCCAATGATTAATTACTCTTACCTGTTAAAAATTTGCATCTAATTTCCAGTCTGAATTTACCTAGCTTCAACTTCCAGCCACTGGATTGTTAGACCTTTCTCTGACAGATGGAAGAATTCATTATTAACTATTTGTTCCCCAACTAGGTACCTATAGACTGTGATCAAGTCACCCCATAGCCTTCTCTTTTTCAAACTAAAAAGATGTTACTCCTTGCATCTATCACTATAGGGCAGGTTTCTAATCTTTTAATGACGTTCCAGAGGGGGTAGCTGTGTTAGCCTAGTCCAGCAAAAGAAGCAAGAAGTCCTGTGGCACTTAAAGACTAACTAATTTATTTATTGCATAAGCTTTCGTGGGAGAAAATCCCACTTTGTTAGATGCTTTAAAGAGTGTCTTCAAAGTGTCTGACTAAGTGGGATTTTCTCTCACTAAAGCTCATGCGATAAATAAATTTGCTAGTCTTTAAGTGCCACAGGACTACTTGCTTCTAATCTTTTAATCAATCTCATGGTTCTTCTCTGAATCCCTCCAATATAGTAACACACTTCTTGAATTGTGTGCACCAGAACTGGACACAGAATTCCAGCAGCAGTTACCAGTGCCAATACAGAGGTAGAATAACCTTGCTATGTCAAATATAAAAAAAGTGAAAAGTTTAAGGGTTCTTGTCTCATTTCAATCTGACAAGTCAGAAAAGAGGCATATATTAAATGTAAACAAAGGCTTCTTATATTTGCTAAGGTGGGGATGAAACTGTCAAAGGTTCTAAACAGCATCAAAAGCACCAGGTCACCCAGCCAAAATATCTGGGGAGCAGAACGTGTAAAATGCATTTCCAGATGCAGGAAGAATGACAGGGTAACCATCACTCCCAGGGCAGACAGCGCAGCTATGCTGGCTGGTAGATGCTCACAGAACTCCTGCCCAAGGCTGAAGTGTCTGCACTGTATGTTCCTGGAACATGAGATATATTAACTACTTCCAGGGTTCGGCAAGAGAGAGACAGACTACTCAGACAGAACAGCATCTCAGTCTTCTCTCTCCAAGAATGTGCACTCGTGTTAAGATGTGAAGGACATCAACAGCCTGGGAGAAGAGCTTGTTTTTGCCTAACTGCCTAACACCATAGGGAGCATGTGACAAGATGCAAACAGCTGTCCCCAATCAACACTAATGGAACTCCAGGACTAAAATGAGCCCAGACAGGCTATTCATTGCTGGATACCCCTCAGTCTAAATCCTGGACTCTCTGCCCCCAAACCCGACAGATGAAGTGTGTACCCTCTGTGTTGCTATGTCACCAGCAGCCGCAAAGCTCCCTCATTCCTCAGAGGAGCAGCCCAAACCACTACAGCTGCACTATTGAGTTCCAGACTACATCTCAGGCTCAGAGCAAGACCAGCATCTGAAGGCCTCAGTGTTGCAGAAAGGAGATGCACATTAAGATGACAAAGGCCCACTAAGAATGGATCAGCATATGAAAGTGATTGAGATATTAATTAGGGCACTAACCCTTTCTCCTGATGGATGGAAGATCAGATTCAGACAGGTAAACCCAGGTAGGAAGGAGGAGAAAATTTCTACCACCTTCTGAAGCTTAGACTTTTAGTTATTATTGATGTGTTAAACACAACTCTCAGGCCTCCTTTACAGGCATGGAATTGTGGTGCTTCCAAGAAATTACATAAAAAAAATTGTACGCCATGTTTTTTTTTAATTCAGTCTGCAGCATCTTGACCCCAAGTGTGAAAAAGGTTCCATGCTGCACTGAAACACATTAGCGCACAGCAAGCTAGGAAGTAAATCTACAGCATGTTAGCATACCATGTGGACTCTGCTACAGTGTACCAAAAGATTCACACTGCATTGAGCCACTCCAGTGTGAAAGAGGAATAGAATAAAGAGCACCATAGACCTTTTAGTGTGTGGTAGATTTACACACCGCAATTTGCCCATGCTGTCAGTCTACTTCAGACAATTCATTTTCACTCTACTTTTAATGTAGAACACTTTCTCCAATGATTTTAAAAAGAGCACTGGCACTATCTGAAACAACACAGATTCATGTGAAATGGGTTGATAAAGCCTTGGATCATGACCAGCCCAACGGCTTATAGAGTCATGAGGTTAATTAACCTACCATGCTGTTTAGAGCTATTTTCTAGTAGGCAGCCTCATCACAAGCCATCAAATTATGAATGAATATGCTAAATACTCAAACAAAGAGTTGAGGGGAAATTTTCAAACAAGGATTTCTCCCTCCTGATCACTTGTCCTGTCTGCCCACTATCCCCCTCTGTATTACTCTCACCACTCAAACATCCTCCTCACCAGTATAATTGCTTTCTGTGGGTTTCCCCTCCATCACATTTCTTCAGTTTCATCTTTTGTTTGGCCAGTTGGGTCCAAACTCATTCCCCCCTTACAACAAAGCAAAATTAATCTGCTGATCTAGCCACCAGTGCAGCAGGGAGGAAGATCTACAGCCCAGCTGCAATGCCAGCCCTGTACCTAGCATCCTTCAGTCTTCTGTGGGTGTGATGCAGCTTTCCTATTGGTGCTTCTGCAGCTGCACATGCAGGAATTTCAGCCACCACAGTAGCAGTGCAGGGAAGCAACAGCCCAGGGAGCACAGAGGAGGAAATTCAGTCACTGCACTGAAATTCAGAACTTTCTCCTTGAAGCAGAGCTGCATCTAGTGACATCTCTGCCACCACAGGGGACATAGCTCAGGTTTCCCAACAGAAAAAGGTATCATGCCCCATGTCTCCAACAAGGGAATACTAATCCAAGCATGACTATGGAAGATGCTACTTCAACCATATTCCATTTTATGATCCCAATGAATCTCTCTGGACCCAGCAGTAATTTTGATCAGAGCACAAGTGGGAGATGGACAGTGGGGACACATCAAGTCAGTTTTACTGCTTCAAACAGCCAGCATGCTACTTAAACAGAGCTCACTTGTACTTAAAGTGCCATACAACTCCTAGTTGTTTTTTTTTCCACCTGTACTGCACCTGCCACAACGCCACCAGCAGAGATTAAAAAAGAATAACCACTCCATAACTATTCATCTGGAGAAAGAGCAACTCTACCTTTCTGCAGCAATTCAAGGGGGTGGGGACAGCTCCAAAGCCAGTGTTATGCACATGTTGGTGACTCAAGCACTGGATGGATATAGGGGCTTAGGCAGAACCATAACGTGCTACTTCAGCGCCTGGGAGGTGTTCCAATCGGAATGTGCCCCTTGCAATTAGCAGCGCTTGGGGCCAGTGCCACGAAATGTGCCTTTTAACAGAGTGGCTCTATTGAGCTGCTCTTGTGTGCCCGGGACAAAGCCCCATTGGCCCCACCATAGTTACAGCCCGGGGCTTAGGAAGAGAATGCCAAGCATCTCTCCTGTAAATCACTGGTTCAAACCCACAACAGGGCAGTAGTGACCAAGCTGTTAACAACTGATGACTGTTCAGCGGTCTGGATATAATATATGAACACATCAGTTCAGCTCCAAGTAAACATTTTGGCTATCACAAAAGCCACTGACATTCTCAGAAGAGGTCCTAAGGACTGACCTGGTCAGAGACTGAACTATTCACCTTGCTTACAGAGTGACCATCTTCTGGGCAGAGGGGAAGTTCACGCCTATTTGGTCTCTGGCTCCTGCCCACTGCTAAAAGCCCCGCTCACATGGGTTCTGTAATCTACTGCAGCTTGTGAATGTGCTTGGCAAATACAGTTTTCAACTTTGTTTTGCACTGGCAAATTATTTATTGTTTTTTATTACTTTATTATCATTAAAATTTTTAGCTAGCTCAGCAGTTCTCAACCACTGTGTTGGGACACATTACTATGTCACCACACAACAATAAGTGTGTTGCAGAGAGTTACGGAGATGGCTGGATTTGGCTGGCTGGGTGAGAGGGCTGATGTGTCCTGTAGGATCACGACACACAAAGGGTGGAGAACTACTTAGGTACTCCTCTGGTACTCATTAAAACCCTGCGGAAGCGTGCATTATATAAAAGACATACACAGCAGATTAGCAATCCACTTCATATGCAGGTCTCTTCAATAATACCTGACACAAGAATAAACAAACTTCATTTCCTTCACAGCGAGCATGAGATTAAAGCAGGGGTCTCAAACATGCAGCCCCTAAAGCTGTCTCCTGCAGCCCACAGTGACACGAATGTTACCGATATTTGCAATATTATTGTATGGAAAGGTTTCAATGGTGCGGCCCTCGGGCTATGTACTAATCCTCATGCTGCCCTCGTGATGATCTGAGTTTGAGACCCCTGGATTAGACACAAGTGTTCTGCTAAAGATAAATTTGCAAACATACAGATGGATACGTGTGACATGGGAGAAGGCACCGAAGAGTCAAATGGAAAAGCAGGAAAGTCCTGCTATCTTAGTCCAGCCACAGGCCTTCACACAATAAATGTTCAATGAACTAGACTATTTCTTTGAGAGACATAATTTAAAAGGAGTTTTTTAAAAGCTGCTGCTTTGTCACTGTTTCATGGTTTATTTTATCAGATACTGAAAAGAACGAACTGCTTTCCTTCCTCCTCCTGTCCATTACTGATGAGACAATGGAACGTAATTTAGAGACGTTTAATAGCCAAAGTGTTAATGTCTTCCCTAATGTATAACTATTAGGAAGTTCTTAAAAGTGATTTTTCGTAATACATAAATGTCAGGACTTCTGCTACCAGAAAAGTGCTTTCTACAAAAACTAATGCTTTCTGCAAATTCTTTCTGGAATCCAGAAAAAATGGAGTCTGTCAACACCTGCTCCCCTGGATGGAGTGCAATTAGGGTCACAACTTAATGAAGTAGTGTGACATTATCTGGATTGGGAGTGACCATTTATGGTGTTATTTAATAACAATATGATAAAATTGCAATAAATATTGTCTAGGACATGCCATGCAAGGTAGAGATGGAAAAGTCATGATTCACTAAGATGGCATAACATTGCTGTATGTAGTATCAGTTTTGTATGAAAAGTTCTAATTATGTATGTTTTGCAGCTGTATTTCAAACTTGTGGGGTGTTTCTGGGTGACACCTCCAGATAGGATGGCAGCAGCACTTAGCCTGCTTAATGAGGCACCAAGGGAACTCAAATGTACAATGAATCCAGCGAAATAACTCAAGGGCTGCATCTTATGAGTCACCAGGACATGTAAGAACATGCCTATGAACAGGGGACTCTGAAGCTTTTCTCCACGTGCTGTGTGACTGTGTTTGGGACAAAGGAAATAGAAGCCTCATGACAGAAACAATAAAATGCAGCTGCACTTTCCCCATCTTGTCTTCATTCCTGCTTCCTATCTCTGGATCCACTCACTTACAGCTGAAGCTGTGAAATAAAAGACTGAGTGTCATGCAGGCACTGGATGTACACCAGATGGACTGTGCAAACTGGAAAACTATTCTGTTACGAATCAGATATGTATGGACTTTGAAGTCATTTATTTGTACATGATTGCTTTGACTCTCTAACATCTCTCACCTTATTTGTTTCTTTCTTTTATAATAAACCTTTAGTTTAGTTATTAAAGAGAAGTATTTTGGGTACAATCCAAACTTACACTGGTTTGGTACCATGGGTGACTCTTTGGGAATTAGGAGAATTTCTGGTAAATGAAGTACTGGATCTAGCTTCTAACTGGGAGCCAGAGATTGAAATTCAGTAAAGGTGGCTGTGTAACTTCTTGTTTTAGCTTCTTCATAACCAGTGCAGAGGACCAGAAACACTATTTGTGACTGGTTGCTGAATCGAAATGAAATGTTATCCAGCAGTTTGGAAAAATCTGCTCTCCTTTTGGAGCCTGCCCTGACCTTGTCATTTTCAGGTGGCTATCCTAGGCAGTGACAGACCACAGGTAGCAAGGCAAGTTAATTCCAGAGCATAAGGCAGAACTGCTGTGAAATTCATGTCAACCCTCCAAATGCTGGTCTGAGATATAAGAGCTATAATAGTGACTTCTCCATTGTAACACAGCAGTGGGATCGGTAACCAGAAATCCAAGGGGTGATCTTGAGCAAGCTGTGTAGCCCAGTACAAACCCCTTTATGCTATACTTACCCCGTGCATTGACTGAAACAGCCTATTTTCTTCAGTGCACTGTGGATGGGGATGGGGATGGGGGCTAACATGGTGTGCCTTCAGTTATCCAAAATATAGCTACTCAGCCTCTCGCCTAAAATTCTTAGCAGCTGAGTTCAACACTGGATGGCCCCTCTGTGGTAACCAGATGTGCCCTAGTGGAGAACGGATTTTATAATCAAACAGGTCTTTTCTCACCACTAGTGATCACAGTTATTAATCTCTAAAGTACCACAAAACGTTAAATTAAATAAATAAACGAATAAATAAAGCTAATGAGCTTCCAAGCACCAGAGACCTAACTAGAAAGCTATACAATATAGTGACCTGTTCATATCCAAGAGGAGCATTACCTATCTGGGAAACATCCAGCTGGCAAGCAGAAAAAGACTACTAGTGGATGGAGTCCTCTCCTTTTCAGCCACATAGTTCTATATTTGTCAAACTGAGGAGAATGCTACATAAAACATTACAAAAAAAACCCATTGTCTAAGGCTTGGAGGTCACTGCTGGAGCCATTGGAGATCAAGCAAGTTCCTTAAGGACCCTTTCTAGAAGATGGCAAACAATTCAGATGGTCTTCCAAGCTCAGAAACACGCTCAGCTAGAATGGATGACTCCCAGCGGCCTCTGAAAGAGCTAAAACTATTCAGAAAAACAATTAATGATAAAACGTTCATTGCTAAGAACCTGGGACATCTTTCTGTGCATGTAGCCACGTGAGAAGCCATTTGCGCATGAGACTGCTTCTCCTGTGTGGTACAGTTGCTCCCTCAGGCATCTGAAAATCGATGTCACTGCAAGCTGCATCTCAGGACAGAAAGGTTCACAGCTGTATACACAAGAACAGCAGCTGACCCATGTACAGGCAACAGTGAAGCAAACTGCAAAAGCCATGAAAGGCAATAGAAGGCAGATGCATTATCCTTATCTTCTCCCATGACTTCAAAAGACCACCTGGCTGCCCAAGCTGACCATACCCAGAATGTTATTACAACGTGACATTTTTCTGGTTATGCTGTCTATTAAAAATAAATATTCAACCTTTCATTGAAGTGTCAAACTGCATTTGCCCACCACCCCTAAAGCAATTTTTCTGGGAGCCCAGACAACACATGGTTAGTTCAAATGGGAAGGTGTGTCTGACTTCCTTCACAGACATCAATCTCAGAGAATGGCTACTTCTGCGGGAAGGAAATTAAGATGAGCACAACTCCTGCTAATGTCCTCAGACGAGGGTAACTTGAGATTTCCCCAACAATTTCACTGAAAGACTCTTCCCCTTTCCAAAGCTCGATACAAACCAGCACACAGCAATCAGGAGATCTCCAAGTCAAATCTTCCCCATCTGTTCAGCCAAAAGTGACTATGCCCTCAGCCTCTAACTCTGAGGCATTCTCCACACTTGGTTCTAGATTTCACACACACAGAGAAAAGGGTTTAAGTGACATGTACTCAGACAGCTGGCCTCATGACTTACTTTCTACCTCCCACCTTTCTGCTCATGTCTGAATAGCCAATTAATAATAATAGTCATAATTTGTACTACTATAGTACCTAAGAACCCCAGCCCTGGATCAGAAACCCATCATGTTAGGTGCTGGAGACACCGAACAAAAAATTGGTCCCTAACCAAGGGCCTTAAAATCTACATAAGCATGCTCTCCTCCACCCTGGGGGTCCCTCTGAAATGCTGCTCCCTTGACACAATTCTAGCTTTCTGCATGGGAAAAGTGTTTAGGAATTCCTTGGGCTTCCAGGCAGACACTGCCAGTGATGGCTTGGTGGGTGTGCTGAGGAAGCAGAACAGGATACACCACACTCTGCCAAGACCAATTCAGAGAGCAGGCCCCAAATGCTAATGAATCTAACTGAAAACTTACCTGTGAGCCATCACAGAGCTGGGCTGAGACAAACAGCTGTCATTCTACCAGACTCCTTGGGCAAAGAACAAAGATGCAGCCAGGGTTGATGCGTCACAACCAATCTGACAAAGTCTCATTGCCAAGACTTGCTTTAAGAAGTGGGTCCTTTAAACCCGATTGCCACTGTTCCCCAGAAGTGGCCTGTGAAGCCTGTGAGCTAACCTGCCAAAACTGAGTGAAGCAAGAAAGTGGGAGAGTGATGGGGCCCCTGACAGTTTCTGTTTGCTGCTGGGAGGTGTCTCTCACGGACAATGTCTTCAGGTTGGTGCATCCCCAGGGAAGGACCGGGAGTAAGGTCTATTAATATTTATGCTAATCAGTTTTATGTCTCATTTGCAAAACATACTGAGAGTACAATCCCTCCTGTCTGCCTGATTCGCTGGTCACACTGCATCTGGCAAACAGCAGCAGGTCAGTGAAACAGCTTTGGCCATTAACTGTCAAAACAAGCAATGTGTTTGCATTCCAGCCAGTTCCGCTCACTGCTCTGTTCCTCCCTATGCCCTCATCCCTCTGTCAGCCATCCCAGGAGCTGCAGAGAGATGACATTTTTCCACCCACAAACATCTGCCTTTCCTCAGTATTGGTGCTGTAAATCAGACAGACAGGAGGTGACTTCTTAGGCTAGAACTCTCAAGGTGGAGGACATGCTATTTTCACAACCTTAGTGACCTGAGCACCCCATTACGGAATCAAGGAACTGAAACATTCCTCCATAACACCTTGAGGATACTGTTCTCTTTAGCCATCTCTGTTATGCACAAAGGTTTGTAACTCAGCCATCGCCCCTTGCCACCTCTGCAGGAAATGAACATAAAACTCTGCTTCCTGGTTGAAGCCCTCATACCCCCACCTCTCCTGATTTTACACCTGCTCACTCAGGGACCATGAGTAGCCACCACCTTCCTTCAGCTGGCAGTCCTTCTGGAACATGTCAGTGTTATTTCTTCAGCAGCCGGAGGCAGTCAGTCTTTCTCCCAAGGCTAAGTGATGCTGCTTGAAGTGACAATGCAAAACAGTTCCCACTTGAGGTCCCGACTGCACATTTTCTAACACCAACTGGAACGTCCGGAATCAGTAATGTGTGTCTTCCCCTAAGATGGTGCTGAGACATTGGCTCACACGTCACTTCTGACAGAAAGATCACACAAAGTTTACAGAGTATGGAAGACAAGGGAAGGGTGCCACAAGAGAAAGCTTCAAAGAAAATGAAAGTAGGAGTTTAAATTAAGAGGAGGGTACAAAAGGGAAGATGTAGGCAGAGTACTGGCCTGCCAGGCTTACATGTCTGACTGGAATCCTATTCCTTTGCTAAGCCCTTCCCAGAAGACCTCAAGCCATCTGTGATGATCAGTCGTACCTCTCCCAACTCAGAGCTCTGTCACCCAGCTCCAAGTCCTTCCACATACACTTCTTGTGCTTGTTTTTTCATGTTCTGGTTCCTTACTGCCCAGTCATCTTTCTTCTTTATCACAGGGTCAGCTCCCGCTTTTGCTCTCTCTGTCAATGATGCTACACTCAGTCGCCTGTTATCCCCAAGCCACTCAGTGAAAAAAAACTGCTGGTCAATCTGGGAAGCCACCAGCTTAATTCTCCTTCAAATTCCTCATTGTAATTCCTCTCTTCTGTAGCACAGACCAAAAATTTATGCCAGTAACTGCCAGGCAGACAGTGAGCAGGATTACTCTTGATTATTAGCCAAAACTGCATTCATTGTACTGTTGCCTACCCTCAGCCTTCCTGGTTCATCCATCTTTTGTGTCTTGTCTTATATTGGGTACAGATTGTAACAGCTGCATTTTACTGATGAGGAAACTAGTGCTCAGAGAGGTTCTCTCATTGACTTGCCACAGAGCAAGTCACAGAGCGCAATGTGTATAGCAGGGCTGAGAACAGAACCTTGAGCTTTGGCAGTCCAGTCTTGTCCCTTCGCCACAGGAACCTTCCTTCTCTCTTACAGCAGCTAGTACCATACCATTAGTTTTCAAACTTTTTTCCTCAGGCCCCAGTTGAAAAAAATCATTTATGACCATGACCCAGCAATTACTTCTTTGAGCCATGCACGCCAATCTTTTGCAAGTGGCAGCAGGGGGTGCTGCGACCCAGTGCTTGAGGGTCTGCAACCTAGTACTGGGTCCCAACCAATGTTCCCTCTAAGCTGCGCTGGCGCGCTGCAGCGCAGCCCGCCACAGCCGCCAGTGCAGCGAAGGCTGCCGGCAGCGCACTGCCAGCAGCCGGAGTCCCTCCACAGAACTCCTCTGGGGCTGGGAGTTTTGAAAACTCTCGCCCAGAGAAGCTCTAACGGAGCATGCCCAGAAAATCTGGGCACGCTCTGTAGAGCTTCTCTGGCCCGGGAGTTATGGCTGGGCCCTCTGGCTCCAGTCCAGCCCCAAGGTAAGTTTGGGGGGGGGGC
>ML682104.1:4808804-4819105 GCA_007922195.1 Podocnemis expansa
AGGAGCGCACCGAGCAACTGGAGTTGCTCAGCTGCCCTCTCCCCTTAGAGGGAACACTGGTCCCAACCCTAATTTTGACAACCACTGCTATAGCACAACCAGCAGAAAGAAAGACCCTACCTTCTGGGTAAAGAATGAAGTTACAATGTTTCAGCTAGAGGCAAGCAGCATTCAAAAGAGGCCAAGTGTTAGGGGCTCTCAGACTACACTGTCGTCCCCAACAGAGACCAAGACACTGTTGGGTGGGAGCACAAAGTAGCTGGCTAGTCCCTGGAACACTTGTGAGCCCACGTGGGAGACCTGCTATCTTTCTATTCACTAGAGAAGGGATCTACAGCTTTAGCGGCTGCGGAAATTGCGTGCCAAGGAACTCCCACGAAAGGACACACTACTCCCTTTCTGGGTCAGTCTTCAGCTTACACAGCACGGATCCTGGATTCACAGTCTGTCATTCAAAGAAGAGCCAAGCAATGTTTAGACTTCAACAGAGTGCATCCTCAGGGGCTTCTCAGTCCCTGGCCTGCTGAAGGTGCTCTTGCTTGTCTCTGGCATCTGCTCCGCGCAGAAATGCATGCTCCACACCTTCCTGTCACAATCATTCTGCCTATTTCCAGTGAAGAGCTTTGTCATGGTTGACTGGCTGTTTGCACTTGGGGTCACTGGGTGATGAGAAACATGTTTTCCCCAGCTCAAAACGCTGACGAATGGATGCTTCTCCTCCAGACATTGTGTTTCTGTCTCACACAGCAAGGGGTAGACACCAGTCACCATCAGCCTTTCTGGGTGCAACTTCTGCCCCATTTTCCCAGAGGAACATTAGGTGGTCTAGCAGACTTCAGGAAGGCAGAGGTAAGCAGTTGTTACCCTTCAACATAGGTACTATTATTCTCTGCCGCCTTAAGCCAAGGTATCTCTAAATCCACCACTGCATCAAGGATCACTTGCCTCCTCTATCCCCCCTATAACCTCCTCTGTGTGGACACAATGTCAAGTCCCAGCCCAGAGAAGAGGACAAACTGATGATCAGCATGCTTATGAAGCTAGTAGCCACAGCTGCAGCCTTTACCACACTGCTCTCATTCACATTCATGATGCCACTTTATTGCACTGGCTCAGCAGCAGGGCACCTTAGGTTGTCCCAATCAAGTCTCCTAAGCCAAGAGGTTGTGATGCCGATGACCCAGAGCAAAGAACTCACTAAGCTTCTGAGAGAAGAATTTGAATCACTTTGTTTTATCACTCCTGTCTGACAGGAATTCACAAGAGAATCAGATGGCTCTTGCTGGGATCATTTGGAACCAGCTATCAAAAAATTTCCATTGAAGAAAAATATTCTCGAAAGAAACTAGCAATGGAAATGAAGACAGGAAGGGAAGTGCATTGCCTCTTTGAACACCTCTACATGCAACCTGAGCAGCACCAAACCAGCGGGGGAACATGAGGCAAAGGAACAGCAGACTTTAAACTGAGTCTGATGTGAAAGTCACCGATAACCTGATTCCCTTTGTTTTGCCACATCCACTCAGCCAGTGAAATTCAACATTGCTGTACCACAGCATGGGCATGGGTGAAATGAAGACAGGAACACAAGAAAGCTTTAGCTCAGATCCACTCTGCTCAGTAGATCCCCTTTTGATCCAGCGCTAATATTAAACACATAAACAGCAGAGTCATTCCCTCTCCAGCACTTACTTTTTCATTATGGAAGAAAGCAGAGACACTACCCAAATGTATCAAGAGAAGGAAAATACCTTCACCAGCTGCAATGCACTGCTTGTGGCTTATGTGGGTTTCCCTAATCCACAAGGGCTTCCAAAGACTTCACTCTTTCCTTGATAAGCTTTTAAACATCACTGCCCTCAAACTAACTGGAACTCATGCTATAATCCAGCCCCACATTTGGGTTTTGTACCCAATCACCAGTGATTTTCTGTGAGGGGAACTGAAGAAGTGAGACTGGAAAAATATGAAAGTGGGAACTCAGCCATTCAAACAAAGGAGAAACTGGGAACCATGCAAGGGCAGACGGGGAAGCTATCAAGAGCAGTGAATCATGCAACCCTGGATAGGGAGCACAGAAGAAGCTGGAGCAGCTCAGAGGCAGCTACAAGGCAGAGAGGAAACATGAATTCCTGGGGGCCAAGTTAGCCGCCCTCATTATGTTCCTCTACACATGAACAAAATAAATCCAGGCAGATTGTGCAAAATCTCCTAATTTATTATCATAACTGGGACCCTCTAGTGGAAGTGAGCTCAGCAATTCAGTTCTCCCAAGCTAACAGCGTCACTAGTTTTGCTTCCCAAGTGGACTCTCGGTTGAAGTTTAAATTAACCTAAAATCCTGGCAAAAAAGCAAGTGTTCCAATAAACATGGTTTCTACTGAACCTGCCTCCTCACCCATTATGCTTTGTGGTGCTCCTCTAGTCTACGTGCTCAGTGGTCACTTTCACATGCCTCTGAGCAGTCTCCACAGCACAGAGTTGATAAGAGACCACATAAAATAAAACAGATGGAGAGCAGTCAGAAAACTGGTCTTAGCAAATGTTTATTCATGAGGATCACTTTCCTCTCCACCTTCAGTTTGTTTGTTAATGTCAGACACCAGAAACCCTCATGGTGGCCCATGTCATTTTTAAAATATAAAGTCTCATTTGTATCGCATCACAGCTGGTCAGATGGACAATGAGTTTCAAGGCAAAAAACAAGCCAGAGCAAAATCCTTCAGAATCACTGAAACACAATCTCATCTGCAGCCAGTGCTGCAGTGGCCTGAATGTAATGGCTCCATCTGCCCTCTCTGAATGCCAGAGGGCAAGCTTTAAACAGGTTCTTCCACTTGGCCCCTAAGGGAAATGACTCTGGGTTGCTGCCCCATGGAAATGGATGACAAAGTGATAGCTTGAGAAGCCAAGTGGATGCTGAAAAACTAACACTAGAATGGCACTGGGGGTCCTCCAGAAAAAGCCGTGAGACTGGGCCAGATTTCCCATCAACCACTCCTGTTCCCACCCAATCAGGAATACTGGCTACAAATTCCAGCCCAGCTTAAGCTCTGCACTTGACCTGACCACTTGCTGTTTTCCAGTAAAAATCCCATTTCCATGAGCTCAACATCCCTCAGGCTCTCCACAAAATTCACAGGAAGGAACATGACTCAGATGTATCCACAATCCAGGTCCTTCCCACAACCATCCCAGCAACTGCCACAGAACCATGCTGCCTGAAGAACATATTGGTCCCGCACCCACTTTTATCACCCTCCTCCTCATTTTACACTATTGCTCACTCAGTATAACTTTTGTCCTCATAGGGTTTTTTTCTGAGGGTTTTTTGCACCTGCCTCTTCAACTTGAATGAAACAAACTAGGATCAACACACCTAGGAGAGAAGCAAAGGAAACAGGGAGTGTCTGTCCCCAAGCCAAATCATACATGTTACAGTTCTGAAGGTTCGAGGAATTCACCAAAATAAGCTCAACGCTTTCCTTTGAGAAACCAAATTACAGGGAATCACCCCTACAGAGGAAGTGGGAGCACTTATCTGATTGAGATGGAGCATTACTAGAAGCTGCCAATATGACATTTGGTGAGGCAAAAGCTAGATGTCCTTAGTTTAAGCCTAAGGAGTCAACTGAATGTGTATTTTGGATTGTTCCACAACCAATATGGTGTTAAAGTAAAACTCGTAATGTTTTGCAAATGGATAGCACTCCTAGAGTTTTAACCCACCGCAGTGAGACTCACAGAGACAGAAGTGCCTTTAAAAACAAGGGGTTTTGGCTCACCAGTGATGGTTTTGTAGTTTGTTTGGTAATATACAAACTAACCATTCTGTGATGATATTTCTCTGCTGCCCAAACTCTAAAGACTCTACCTATCTCCCCTTGTGGCTACAAACGGACACAGGAAGGTACCCCTGTGAAGGGCCTGGAACATGCCTATGGTTTAGTTAAGCACGCATGGAAGATGCATTCATGGGAACAGTTTATGGCACTGGAAATGTTTACGTCTTCGGGAATCTCACAGCTCCTGGTTATCAATGTGTGTTCTTATTTCTCTAAAGCCTTGATCCTAATTGCTGAACAGAATTACACTGTATGTGAATTAGGAAGGTAAATGGTGGCAGGGTCTGAGAGTCCAAACAGGCTGTAGGCAAGGGAGGTCCACCCTGATAATACCCATTGCCTACCTAAGCTGTGGCCATTCTTTGTGTAGAAGCAGGTGTTATTGATGAGGTTGACGCAGCAGCCAATCACATCTCCAGTAGTGAATGTGGGGCCATAGGGCTGCCCTGTCCCCGAAGAACAGAAGGAATGCCCATCATCACCATGGTAACCATACGAATGCTTATCCCAACCTGCGGAAGGAAAAAGAGCAGATCAGTAATAAGGCAGGGCTGCAAAGAGTTGTATGCAGTTACTAGACATGAGTGGGACACAGTTTACCCGTTCCAGGAAAATATTCTAGATTTTTAATATTTTTCCTCTCACAAGGAAAGATGGGAAGTTTAAATCTCTAAAATTTTCACAAACCAACAATCTAAAAAACATTTCAGCTAGGATCAATCAAAACATTTTGTTTTGATCTCAACTTTTCAGATACCCCCTCCTTTTTAAAAGTATAATTAGCTTGAATTTCAAAACAAAGTAATTTTGAACCAATTTTTAAATTTTTCCTTTAAAAGTGTTGAAATGGGTCCTTTTGACGATTTGAGAAACTAGTCAGAAGCCTGATGAAGAGCTTTTTTAAGAAGACCACTACCATGAAGCACTTTGATTCTGATGAATCAGCATTTTCATCAAATGATTCTTAACCAGCACTACTATTAACACATAGGGTTGGGCCCAGGGGACCAGAGCAGCCACAAACATTGCTACAGTTTTAGATTGAAGCTTCTAGCCCTAGTGTTTACAAAGAAAACTTTGCATTCCTGAAGCAATGAAACTTCCAGATGACAAGATAGCTAGAAATGGTATCTCCATTATGTGGAAAACTTCAGAAGCCTAATGATGGTTAATTTAAACATCTACCCTGTAAATTTTGGTGCTGAGCATTTATACAGAACTAGGCAGGAATTCTGCAACTGGAGATTAGCTTTGCTGCATTGTTTCCCACCCCACCATCTTACCTTGTCCCTGACAGTACCAAAGCACCTCTCTGGGGAAAGCTATGCCCAGGTGAGTGTAAATCCTGCACCTCATCTAATGTTCTATCCTTTCTTTCTCAGGGGCTGGAACAGCTTGCAGGGTATGTGTTTGTCCACATACTCAGATCAAGACTGGCTCATCCCCATGAAATCTCCGTACCATACCCCCAACACATGCAACGATTTGAACCTGCTACTTCATGCAGTTTCTTTCCTAACACACAGGCCTCAAAGTCTCTAGGCAGGGAGAAAGTTATCGCAATTCCTCACTAGCAGGCCATCCAGTCAAGCAGCACATGCCTAACCTACCCTGCTCTCTCAACTGCCTGTGTTCAGGCAGGTTGCATCCAGTTTCCCGAGCTCCCATCAGCTCTGACATGGAGGTTGGCAGCAAAACCCAAGGCTCTGTTTAATAACAGAGATATTGAGATGGACTGAACAAAATTTTTCCATCAAAACTGGTTTTCAATGGTAAGCTGGATTTTTGATGAAATCCAAGTTTTCATGAATCTCTTTTGTCCAAAACCTAAAATATTCCAATTTTGAAATATTTGTAGTTGGTGCCTCATGGTCCCAATCTCCTTTATGGGCAGTTTCCCTAGCAGCACTTCATCTCCCACGACGTGCTGCCTTCACAAGGAAGGGCACCAGGAAGTGTCACCGGAAGTGTAATTGGACTGGACTTTTCGAGAGTGATGCACCTGAACTATAACATATGGCGCCTCATGGAGTTTTCGGCCAAAATATTCCAGATTTTGATTTTTGGGCCAACTGTTTAATTTCTGTGGTTTTTTAGCCCCAACCAGCTCTCCTGCTGAAGCAACAGCTCACCAACTGTTAAACTCCTGCATCAACACCCAGGCTCAGTTGGTTTCTCAGTATAACATTGCACTGCTAAATGGATGCAGAACCCCCCTGTACAGCCTCCAAAATGCACCCCAGTGGATGGAGAATGGACACAGATCCGTTGATTCCAAGCCCAAGATGACTGATGTGATCATCTAGTCTGACCTCCTGTACAGCACAGGACAGAGAGCTTCCCCCAAAATCATTCCCCAAGTGGATCTTTCAGCAGAAACATCCCATCTTGTCAATGCTACAGAATCCACCACAAATCTTAGTACACTGCGCCAATGGTTCATACCAGTGGTCCCTAACCTTTCTACAGCAGATGGCACAATGTTCACAGTTTTAATGGCAACTGATCTTCAGAAGTAGATTGCAATCTACTGGTTCATACCATCACTGTCAAAAATGTACACCTTATTAACAGTCTGAATTTGTCTAGCTGCAATTTCCAGCCATTAGATGAAGTTGTAACATTCTTTCCTACACTGAAGAGCCTATTAATATTTGTTTCCCATGCAGATACTTACAGACTGTAATCAAGTCAGCCCTTAACCTTCTCTTTGTTAAACCAAACAGACTGATTTTCTTGAGTCTATTCATAATATGTTTTCTAATACTTAAATCATTCTTGTGACTCTTCTCTGCCCTTCAACACCTTTCTTGAACTGTGAACATCTAAACTGGATGTGGTATTCCAACAGCAGCCAATCATCATCGAATACAGATACAGAATAACCTCTCTACCCTTACTCATGGTTCCCCCTTACGCACCTGAGGATTGTGTTATACCTTTTGGCTACAGCACTGCATATTCAGGTAATGAACATGGGAGCTCATTTTCACCTAATTACCTGCCACAACAGTGACATTTTTTTCAGGGTCATTCCCTGCCAGGACAGAATCTTCTCTGCTGCAAATATGACCTGCATTCTGTGGCCAGACGTATATACATTTACATTCAGCTATACTAAAACTCTCTGATTGCTTAAGCCAGCGTAAGGACCAATTCATGTCACTTTATCTGTCACTCTGTATCAATTCTGGGTCATCTGCAAACTTTCATGGTTTTGTGTTTTCCTCCAGGTCATTGATAAAAATGTGAAACAACATAGGGCCAAGAACCTATCACTGCAAGGCCCCAATAGAAACACACTCCATTCAATGTTGATTCCCAGTTTACAATTACATTTTGAGATCTATCAGCATCTTGGAAGTAGATGCACTACACGTGTCTAAGGGCAGAGGCACCTCTTTCCAGCAAAGTGATTACCTGACCATGCTCCAAAAGGATTCTTTACACTACAGGTACAAACACAGCAATTTCTACAAGAACAAGGAGGACATATTCTAACAAGAGGGGCCCTGCAAGACCAAGCTTCACATCCTGGCAATGAGGTATTTGCCTCCAGTGGTCACACACCAAACGTTATACACTCAGGACACAAGACAGCCTGGCATGGGAATATGGAGCTCAGGGTTCGTTAGCACAGTCAACATTCCCTTTAACCTCATCTCTTCACTTGTACATTCCTGCTGGCAGAAACATACAATACGACTGGAAAAGGTGTGTGTGTCACAGAACGTTGTACTTGGCATCCACTGCAGAGTCCCTCAATGGCTCTAATTATGACACGACAATGACAGCAAAACCAATTAGCGCCAGTCAAAGCACACTTTTGGTTTTCGTAATTGGTTCCTTATTTTTTTAAATTAAAAGTCCAACTGCAAATTCTGCCTCAGCTGCTCAGTACTCTGCAGAGGAGACTAAGCCATCAGCTGAAAGATAAAGTGACTTTCAAGCAATAGATTAGTTCTCTCTTCAGTTTGGGTTTCTTTAATGAGCCATGCAAGGAATTCATCATTGTAGGCCCCTATTTGGTTCTGCGAGAAGCAGCCCATCTCCCTGTAAGCTTCCAAGGGCTTTATGTTTTGCTTTTCAGATCAGCTAAGCATCATGGTGAACCAGGAAAAATGGGTCCAATTACTCACAATTTAAATAAGCTGTAGCTTATGCTTCAGAGGCACTGAATCATCCCAAATGTGCTCAAAAGTGAGACACAGCACAGATGCCATCTTCTTGTGCACAGAATCCAGTCCCCTGAACTCATGGCAGGAGGTGTTTCTCTGATCTTGCTCTTAAACATTTCCAGTGATGGCAATTCCACAACCTCCCCAGGCAACTTATTCCAGTGGTTAATCACCCTGACAATTAGGAATCTTTTCCTAATGTCCTACCTAAACTCCCTTGCTTTAATTTAAATCCATTACTTCTCGCCTTATCATCAGTGGTTAAGGAGAATAATTTGTCTCCCTCCTCCTCATAATAATCTCTTAGGTACCTGAAAACTGTTATCATGTCCCCTTCTCAGTCTCCTTTTCCAAACTAAACAAACCTAGGTCCTTCAACCTTCCCTCATAAGTCAGGTAGGTGTTCCAGACCTCTAAACATTCATTTTGCTCTTCTCTGGACTTTGTCCAATTTCTCCACATCCTTCCTGAAATGAGGAGCCCAGAACTAGACACAATATTCCATCTGAGGGCTAATCAGTGCAGAGTAGAGTGGAAGAATTACTTCTTGTGTCTTACTTACAAAACTCCTGTTAATATATCCCAGAATGGTGCCCCTCCACCCTTTCTTAAACAGCGTTACACTGTTCACTCACATTTAGCTTGTGATCCACTATGATACCCAGATCCCTTTTCTGCAGCACTCCTTCCTAGGCTGTCATTGCTGATTTTGTACACGCGCAATGGATGGTTCTTTCTTAAGTGGAATACTTTGCATGCTGGAATTTGGCTTTCGCGGGCACTATGCCCCTGGAGTTCTTTGCCCCCAGAGCAGTGTTTCCCAACCAGTGTGCCATGACACACAGGTGTGCTATGAGGTCTGAGCAGGTGTGCCACAAATTTTTTTGAAAATTGCTCAAAGAGCTCTGGATTGGCTCATTGGCTTATGAATATTTATAGCTTCATTTGGAAACTATATAGTGGTGTGCCTCAAATTAATTAAAGGCAGAAAGGTGTGCTACAGCATAGAAAATGTTGGGAACCACTAGCCCCCAGTACAGTTCTAATGCCCCTGCTGCCCTCCCCTGCCAAAGCATCCACCAGGGCCTACCACAAGGATAACTCCCACACAGAAGTGCCCAATAGTCTGTCAGGTGTGAGGCACTCTGCCCCCATTTTGCATAGTCACATCCCCTGCCCTAGGGGAAAGTGACACATTTGCACCTGTAACTGCTCACCCTCCTCTGTTAGAGAGGGAAAAGGTGCCTGAGGCTAATTTTGCTGCAGAAGAATTGCAAACTGAACCATTTCCAGGAACTATGACTATCACAAGAAGAACAAGTGTTGAAAACCTGAGCCAAAAGAACAGCCTCCGTCTACTGAGACTGGACTAGAACTTCAGCCAGAAATTTTGCAGTAACCTGTGCCAAGCTCTTCTGAGGCAGATGCCTTGCCTAGCAAATAAACTTTCACGCCATAAAAGTGACATTCAGGGGCCAAGAAGCCCTGGTGACTAGAGCAAGGATCCTCAGAAAAACATGCAGGATAGAACTGCGGCGGTTCAGAGGGCAAGTGGGTTAGCAAATGCAGTACATTTCCTGCAATGAGGCTGGGCAATATTTCACATAGTGTTAGTGATCATTTATTACATGTATTGTATAACTCAGGTGCCCCAATCCTGGACCTGATCCTCACCTCCCAGCTGGGAGCTGGGACCAACCAGGCTGTGGGCAACTGCAGCCTGCCTCCTGGTTGGGCGCTGGGACTAGCTCGGATTTGAGCAGCTGCTGCTCAGCTTTTTTGGATGTGGGCAGCTACCGACCAGCTCCTAGCTGTGCCCTGGGACTGAGCGGGATACAAGTGGCTCAGCAGCAGTGTTCACTCCTGGCTAGAACTAGGGAGCAGAGGAGAAAGGACAGCCTACAAGGAGGTGAGAGATGGGTGTCTCAGTTCCCCACGCTGCCCCTTATGTCCCTGTAATTCTAGAGGTGGCAGAGAGATGACATATTTTATGTCAACTTATTTTTCTAGTGTAGACCAGTGATATTCAAACTTTTTCTCAGGACCCAGTTAAATAAAATCATTCATGTCTGCGACCCAACAATTACCTCTTTGAGCAATGCATTCCAATCTTTTGGCGGTGGCAACAGGGGATGCTGTGACCCAGTGCCTGAGAGTCTGCAACCCAGTACTGGGTCCCAGCCCTAAGTTTGAAAATTTCCAAAGGGATAGCCGTGTCAGTCTAGTCCAGCAAAAAACAACAAGGAGTCGTGTGGCACTTTGAGACTAACAGATTTAT
>ML682104.1:4839105-4992966 GCA_007922195.1 Podocnemis expansa
CTTGTGCAGCTCTTGAGTTCCGTAAGTTTGGCCACCCCTGGGCTAGCACATCTGCTTTACATTCAGAAGGTCCAGGGGGTTGGATAGATGATCTCATGAGGTCGCTTCGGACCCTATGATTCTGTTCTATTCTACCCCACATGGCTCCCCCAGAGATGGGGATGGACTTTTGCTGTCACATTCTGGAACCAAGAGTATGGCCAGGAGCCCTGCTCAGTTGAGCTCTGCCTTCAACTCTTGCTGCAGCTGTGGCATCCCCCAAGTGTTCCCAGAGTAATAGTTGCTGCAGTGGGGTGGTCCTGACACTCTGGAATACTTGTGGATTCAGTTCTTTTAACAGATTATGGAAGGCTCCCAGATGAATCAAAGCGAGGCCAAGGAAATGGTTATTTTAAACAGTTGATATCTGAGTCACCCTTGAACAAAACATCATGGGACAAAGAAAAGTCACTTCTGTGGTCCCAGGACATCTTCCCCACCAAGTTGCAAAGGACTGCTTCCAGGATGGGGGCGTTGAAGCTTGCTCAAAAAGGCATTAATCAGTTGCAGTGAAAAGTGTCATGTAATTTCAGTATAGGAGTTCTACAGTTCACCCTATAATTCTGTCACCCTGGCAAGACCTCTTCTCTTCTCCCAGATAGTCTCAGACAAGGATGGGTTAGGAACCCTTCAGCTTCTTGTCCTCCCTTACAATTCTCATCCCCCACTTCAGCTCCCCCCTTGCTTTCTCTTGTCTCCTTTGGATTCTTTCTTATCCCTGGTTTCATGCATCCTCCTCTCATCCTTCCTACCCTACTTCCCGCAGCACAGTGTGCCAGCAGTAGAAGACACCAGCCCCCATGCCTGCTAAATAGCCAAGTTAGTGTCCCCAGCAAGATAAGCAGCATGAGTGTGAAGTGAAGTGACCCAAACCCACATGCACATATTTGATCCTGGGTAGTGAACTGGCACAGCCCAGGAGTGCATGGGTGACTGAGCAGCAGCATTCTTCTGCTTGAATCATTTCTTTTACAAGCCAGGGAGTGGGAATTTTGTGGCATTTAAATACACACAGACAGGTTCCCTGCCTGGCTTCTCTGCCACATCATCGCTTTCTCTGCAGCCTCCCCTCTTAATGCACACTTTGCATTAAAGCAAGCACAGACATCTCAGATAAATGATACAGTAGTAATTCAGGAGGGCCATACATGGCACTCACCTAGGAAAGGCACCTGTTGCCTTTACAAAGGAAGAGAGTGTTGGGCTGCATGGATCCAAAGGAAACGTTAAAGATTCACAGTGGCACTTCCTGGAGCTGGTGTAACAAAGGCCAAACCACCTGGGACTCGGAGAAGGGTCTGAACATTCCCACAGGGGAAAAGATTCTGGCTAATTATGACAAAGTTTGTAAGTGCAAGTGGTGTGGCAGTAAAAGAGTGCAATGCAGGAAAAGCCAGTTTCCAATCAGCTGTTCAGCAAGTTTAACAATCACAGGAGGAGGAGATCATTAAAGAGAAATGAATTACACTGTTTAAAGCAGCGTGACCAGCTCACAGCTGCTGCCAGCAGGCACCTCAGAAATACCAATCTGAATGCAAAGCATAAATCCCCCCTCCACCCTCAAGTCTAGGGACATGGAGAAATGATTCTCCTTCTCATCGAGCACAGGCAAGCAGATAAGGGCATAGGTCTCTGATGTCAGTGACGCAAAGCCCAAATGTTTTTTGGTGCAAAGCCAAAGATGTATTTACCTATTTGAATGTACGGAACACAGGGAAGGAGTGCCAACAGGACACAACACTGAGGAAAGCAAAAGAGATAAATACCCGCATAGAAAAGGCAACACAACCAGACTGCCAGCTAGGGACAATCATTAACTCTTTCCTCTATCATCTTAACAGCTAACAGATGGGGAACTACATCTGACAGCCGAAGACTCTGGGTAGAGAGCCCACAGAAGCGCACACAGGAAGAGCCCCCAGGGATGGCGGAACACACCTGAATCCACATTTGGACACAGACAGCTGATGTCTCACAGTGTCAGGAGGCAGGCAGAGGTAGCCAACTGCTGAGTACAGCCCTGCCTTGAGTAGATTCCTGCCAGTCAAAGACAAGAAAAGCACCTGTGCATTGGACAGGAAAACTGCAGGGCACATGTGAAAGGCCCCATTTCAGTAGCTGCAAAGAAGGCCTCCTCATTTGAATAGAGAAGCTGTGTGATCCCTGTGCTGCATTAGGCAGATTTCTGCTCAGCTGAACACTGGAGAGATGTTTTTCCATTTTTATATAAACCACACAGATTCCAAGCAAGACTGCGTTGCAGCATCATGTCACCCTAGCACCATGCACACCAGCCGGGGCTAAATATACTGTGAGCACATGGCTCCAATGGATAACTTGGGCTGGCTGAGCAGCAAGATCCTCCACCCTTCTAGGAAAGTTACAGAAATAACTCACAGCTTATTTGGAACAAAACGTCCCAGCTGCTTTGAGCTGGGGGAACGAACCTCACACACTGAGAGCCTGGCACAAGAACCCTGGGCTTGGCTCTGTTCCTTGCATTCCAATTTTTACTTCCCATTAAACAAGGGCCCAACTCGCGTGCGCGTGAGCAAGTGATTGCTACGGCCAGGAAACAAGAAGGCCATCCCCAACCACAGAAAATCCCTCACCTCATCCATCATGCGGAGCTACTGCCCAGGAAAACTGCTTGTACCAAAAGGGCATCTCCTCTCTGTTGAAGTTGGTCCATCACTTGCTCTTAGGTAGACCCTGTGGGTTGTTTCTAGCTAGGGGTACAATGGATGTTCTTTGATCACCTCTGCTGCATGTCCCTCTATATTTAACTTTCCTCAGGATGGTCTCCAGCATGTGCCTGTTCTTTGTTACACCTGGAGACATGTCTACTCCACTTCAGTATCAAAGGTGCCTTGGAGAGCCAGTTGCAATGCTTTTACAGGCAACCCTCAAGCAGTCACACCAATAACAAAGTTCCAAAGGAGCAGCCACGTCAGTCTAATAAAGCAAAAAAAAAAAAAAAAGCAAGGAGTCTTGTGGCACTTAAAGGCTAACAGATTTATTTATCACATGAGCTTTCGTGAGAGAAAATCCCACTTCGTCAGATGCTTTGAAGATGGGGAACTCATCCAATTCTGTAAGTTCCCCCTCTTCAAAGCATCTGACGAAGTGGGATTTTCTCCCACAAAAGCTCATGCGATAAATAAATCTGTTAGTCTTTAAGTGCCACAAGACTCCTTACCAATAACAAAGTTTTTCTTCTTTGAGAGCTGTTTGGATATATTCAGTATTAGGTGTCTACGTGCCGCAGCGCATGACTGGTTGGAAGCTTTTTGCCTTAGCCAGTCAGAGCAGGGTCAGTGGCTGATGCCCCCTCAGGCCACTCCCATGGCTATATACATGGCCCCAACCCTGATCCTCCCCAGTTCCTTTTTCCGCCCTCAGTGACAGTTTCGGAACAGCCTTGTCCTTGTGAATGCAAATACCCGTCATCACTTCCTTTTATGAGCCGCCCATTTAAGTTAGAGGACCTGTTTGCGGATATCGTTCCACCAACAATCAGTGCTTCTGCAAAACATACATGTTCGGAGCTGGAACATCGCTCCCAACAGCTGACAAAGATGCCATGCTTCAAACCCTGCACTTCTTGCAGCAAGGCCTTCCCGCAGGGTGATCCCCACAAGGAGTGCCTTTGGTGCTTGGGTGAGTCCCACCAGGCCATCAATTGCTCCATCTGTCAGTCCTTCAAGCCAAGGACACTGAAAGACAGGGAGCAAAGGCACCGTGTGTTGGTCTTAGAGCAAGTGGAGCAGCGTACTCCCAAAGAACTGGGGTTGCCTTTGGTGCTCGCACCATGTGCCAGATTGGCACTGGAGCCCTCTCAGCACCGCTCTCCTAGGAAGCAGGAGACACGGTCAGCACCAACATTGGTGCTTAAGCTCTCCCGCCGGTGCAGCTCTCCCCAGCCAGGCCATTCCCGGCAACACGGGAATGAAGTGGTGCAGATCCCAACCACCCCAGAGGCTGTCAAGGCAGCAAAGGCTCTGTTGTTCTTGCCTACACCCACTCCTTCAAAGCCTCCTAAGGAGAGAGGAAAGCCCCCCTTCCTTTCAGGAAAATGGACTCCTCCTGAACTGCACCACTCCCCAGCATCTAGCATGGTGCTGAGCTCCTTGGCGTCACAAGCAGCAGCTCTCCCGAAGGCACTGGGCGGTACTGCCCCAAGGCAGACTCTAAGGTGCCATAGACTGCCCTCCACTTCTCCCCGGCACTGTAGTGCCTCCACTTCACCAGTGCAGTCTACTCAGACCAATGCCAAACCTCCTGCGCCATGAGAAAGCTCCCACTCCCCAAGCCTGGAGGAGATTACCCCCTCTAGAAGGGGCAGACAAGTGGCACTGAGTGCCTATAGGTACCGTCCTCATGCATGGTCGGTGCCAAGAGAGGTCCCTTCACAGAGGGCTTACCATAGTACCGAAGAGCCCATGCTTATTAACCCAGATAGGGAGTTGAACCCCAGGCCATGGACTTACAGGGAGGACACCACAGCCCACTTTGATCTTCTGCGCAGGGTACCTGCCCACATGGGCTTAGAGGCTGAACCTATCAGGGGGGTCCGGGACTCCCATTCAATCCTGGTGTATCACCCCCACTGGATGGTACAGCAGTGCCTCTGCACCCTAGCCAGCATGACATTGCCAGACCCCAATGGTAATACCCCGCCTTTACTCCCCCAGTGCCAGACACAGCAGCTCACAAATAGCAGGTCCCACCAGAGGATGTTTCCCTCCTCAACAGTCACCCAAGTTCGAGTCCACAGGTGATCGAAGCTGCCCTAGGGCACAGAGTACAACCCCCTCCAGATCCCATGCCAAAGTCCACAGGGGCTAGACAGATGGAAATTCTAGGTAGGAAGTGTACTCGACCTCGGCCTTCCAGCTGAGTATAGCTAACCACCAAGCACCAGTGGCTAGATACACCTTGGATATATGGGACTCCATAAAAAGATTTAGAGACCTGCTTCCCCATGATCATAGGCAAGATTTTGAGTCCCTCCTAGAGGAAAGGTCTCTGGCATCCTGGGACTCACTCTTAGCTGCGTGGGATGCCTCAAACATGGCAAGCCAAGGGGTAGCCTCGGCTGTTGTTATGAGGCACACGATGTGGCTTCAGGAGGCAGGCCTGCCTCAATCCACCCAACAGGCCATTCGGGACCTTCCCTTTGAGGAATGGTCCTTATTTGTGGAGGGCACAAACCTCCTGTTAAGTGGCGCTAGTGACACCAGATCGGATCTCTGATCCTTGGGTACGCTCCCATCTCAAACACCTAGTCATCCTCCCAGCTCTCACCATCAACAACGCCAGCCCTCTTGACAAGGTAGAGCACAAGATGAGCCTCTCGGGGACCCCCTTAGACTACCAGGCCCCCACCAGGGATAACCGCCCCAGGCACACATCGTCATTTTCTTGCCGCCATCTTTCCCTCTCACAGAAACCCCTCGGAACTTAGCAGAAGCGTCCACAACAAACAACAACAACAACAAAAAGAGGGGGGGAAACACCTTGTTTTTCCTCATTCCCTCCTCACAACACTAGAGCTGGCTAACCGATCAGGGACCCTGATATCCCTATGAGTAGGGGACTCCTTTCATGAGACTCGCTGGTCTCATAGCTGAACCTGCAGACTACTCTGGCAGCTCCTGGTACACTGCCCTCTCTACTGCCTGGGATTTATTCTGCCCCCCCCCCCAAGGGTGCATAGGGGTTAACCTCTCAAGACCCCCTATTTACCACCCTCCCTTCTCTTCTCATAACCTAGCATTTCTCAGTTCTGGGAACCTGAGAAACTATTCTCCTTGTTCAGAACCTCAATGCTCACCAGAACATGGCTTAGCATGATTTAAGAAGTCCAGGTTAAGAACAGAGGCCGAGCCATGGGCCAGTCCCGCAGGGCTCAATCACACGAGCAATGGGACCCTCGTAGCGCCCTATAACCCTGTATTAGGACCCTTAAGCCCCTTACTTAGATGTTCCTCCAGCTATTGCGAGAAAATACTCTTGCAAGCATGACCCAGATAGCCCTGAACTCACAGATCCACAGGGCCATCCTCCACCGTGTTATCAGGTGAGCACCATGCATTGTTTTCCTGGTGGGGGACACAATATACATACCCCTCCTCCCTATGAGAACCCCGGGGTTGTTTCTTCTCCTTGCAATTCGTTAAGTAGGGGTACCGTTATGGCACTTCAATTTCCTATGCACCCTCCGGATAAGCCTGGCCCACTTCCCCGGCCCTCCGGTGGGGGTTTATCCCCTTTGTTTTCAGTCAGAAGGCAAAAACCTGTGGCCATTTAAGCCTTCTGTATACCCATGTCCACACTCATGGGGGCATGTTGGGGAAGAGTCCTCCCCTCAACCATAAGCAGAAGGGCAACCCTGCCCTCTAAAGTTGCCATGAGAAGAACTCATCCTGTCCTGTTCGCTCTCCCACAGCTTCCCAGGTAAGCACATTCGAACACAGGGAGCTGTTTTCCCTAATGCTTGCAACCTACACCCCTCCACCATGCAACTTCGATGTGGTTACCTCCACCTCCTAAGGTATACCTCTCCCTCTACCCTCCTCACTTGCTGAAGGGGTCCTCAATGGCTCCCCTCCTTCACTCCACCCCAAGGCCTAGCAGGGCATTATCAACCCATGCGAACCACTTAAGGGGAGACAGAGGTTCTTCTCTCTCTCTCTCTAAGGTTCTTCACCCAGGGAGACGCTTGATCCTTTTGTCTTCCCCTGATTGGGGTGAGGGGCCAATGGGAATGTTGTCTTCCCAAGCCTTAAGAAACTTCCCAGGATACCCTATAAACTCCTTGGCTGGACTCTGCCCAGGATATAGTATGCCAACTATGTCCTCCAGTTTTATTCCCTTCAAACTTGGACTACTCTACATCTTAACTGATAGAGGCCTTCGCAAACCATGTGCTTACACAGAGACCTAAAGAGCCTAGTTGCTCACCTATGTACTTGTACCTCTTCTCCCATATGAAGCAAGGGAATCTTGGTGCATGCAAAGGCCAACCTCGAACCGATCACCTTTTTATTCCCTACTCTTTGGGGCCTCAGCCTCGATACACTGAAGTAGGATCTCGGTGTCTTAGGTTCCACCTGTACCCTTCCATCAGAAGAGGACGGGCGCAGAGGCAGAAGACCCTCCCACACACATTTTTTCTTTCCCTGTTTTAATCAGGGTTCTTTTCTGATGATTCCTATTTCGATACTCCGGGAACACATCTGCCCTAAGGAGTGATCAACCATATGTTTTCTCACCAGGACCCTAAGGGAAGTTATACCTAGAGGCTGCAACTTCCCATTCTCATCCTCACCTTAACTCCAAGGGCCAGTACAGTCTACGTCTCCCCATCTGACGGGGGCAACTAGGGGAGCATCCTCATCTGGAAGTTCCAGACTGACACCCATAAAACCCTGTCCTCAGGGTTACCCTATCACCACCCTGAGGTGAACCCTCTCCCCTCAGGACCACTCCACTAGATCCCTTCATTGGGATTTTTCCCACATGGTTTAGCGACACGTGGAGGCCATGGGTTTACCCCACCACCCACATTTTCCCAAAGATGGGTGGGGTAAACCTCTACCCAACCTTCTCAGTGGAGGCGCAGGCCAGTCTCTTGATGTGCAATAGATGCCCCATCTTTGCTACTTCACACTACCCGCAGTTCTGCTGCCTCAGTTCCAGACTGAAGGCCTGAGGACTTGAATGGGATCAGGATTTTACATCCCACCTACTACACAGGTGGCAGACTTCTCTCTCTTTCACAACTCTCACCGGCAAAAGATCCCTGTCTCCTGACTGTTTACTAAATACACATTTGCTTTAGGCTCCTCTAGAGCAGTGGGTAGGGCCCAGTCTTGTAGGTGCCTATGTACCTCTCCTCCTCATGTACATAGAATAACCTGGGCTGTATCCATGCCAACCCTCAGAAGAAGTGACTCACTTCCCTTCTATGCTTTCCTGGATACTGCTCGCAGAGCAATTGAAAGGAGCAGTGTTATCACTTACGGGTGAAGAAACCCCTAGCTCATCAAATTTCTCTCAATTCCCAAGCTTGGGCACTTCTAGGCTTGCATAGTGGACACTACAATCCCAGCCCACCTCAGGGTAACACATAGCTTCTCTCGGGGCCCCTCGCTTAGCACTGTCACAGGACACTGAAGAGTTATAAGATATCCCCTCCACCTAGGCAAAATGCTTACTTCAGGTGCCCCTCCAGGTTTCAGGCTTGCCTTAAGGGGATAGCCGTGCTGAAGACGGAAAACCAACTCCGCCCACCATCCATGGTACAGCTAGTAGTCACCTAATATTGAATATATTACAGCAGCGCTCAAAGAAGAACAGTGGGTTACTTACCAGTAACCATCATTCTTTGAGATGGGATGCTTGCATACATTCAGGACCCACCCCGCTATCTGGAGCTGGCAACTTAAAGAGGACTGGGGAGGGTCAGGGTCAGGGTCAGGGCTAGGGCTGTATATATAGGCATGGGAGTGGCCAGAGGGGGCGTCAGCCACTGACCCTGCTCTGACAGGCTAGGGCAAAAGGCTTCCAACCAATCATGCTCTGCGGCACGTACACACCTAATACTGAATACTGATAGCTGGGGATGTTGATAAAATAGGATCTGAGGAGGGAATCCACATAGCCAGGTAGGCTGGCAGTAAGAGTGCCAATGCCTGAGATGATGGGGTGTCCAGGGTTTCCTTTTTATGGATTTTAGGCAGTAGATAGAACATCCCTGGCTGTGATTCTGGTGGTGTTTCTGTCTCTATATGTTCCTGTGCTGTTTTAGGGAGTTTCTTGAGTAGGTGCTATAATTCCTTTTGGTATTCCTATGCAAGCTAAATTCTGTGAAAGCAGAACTTAAATCGAGACTATGGGTTCTTTTCCCATTACAAAAGGTAATTTCACTTCAGGCTTCCCATGGTTTTAACCTAACAACTGCTCTGGTTTGCTGTTACTGTATGACCTGATCGTATGTTTTACACCCCCTTGCATTTATTTTCATTCCTTTCTGTAAGTTTACCCATCTTCGAAGCATCTGAGGAAGTGGGATTTTCTCCCACAAAAGCTCATGTGAAAAATAAATCTGTTAGTCTCAAAGTGCTACACAACTCCTTATGATTTTCCCAGTAGATATTTTCCCAACTAATCGTTAGGAATTAAGCATTTTACTGTGAAAGTACTGGTGTCTAGAGCTAGCAGTTCAAGATAGTGTTTGATAAAATCATGTCAGAATTAAATTAAAACACAGTATCTCAGTGACCTAACTTCACAGATGTGACCTGGATTTGCTGGAGAGCAAGGTCTTGTATCCTTGATATAAATTAATAGGGCACACATATGCTGATCAAAAAATAGTCAATTAAAAATTGCTTTAGTCTACTATGCTTTCCTGAACATGATGCAGGACCAAAATAGCAAGTGAAGGAACCTGGACCTCTATGTCCTGGTGGGCCCAGTGATGCATTAAAGCTCTTAGGAGTTCAGGTAGTTAATGAAAGAGTCGATTTCTCCAAGCTGAGTTTTCTCCCTTTTAGTTTTTAGCAGCAGGGTGTTTAATGAGTTAATATGACAATGCAAAATTAGCACCTTACAAAAGAGATAGTTTAAACTAGAGAGGGCAGGTAGAAACCACGTACCTTTTCCCCATTCTCTCCTCCCTGAACAAAATCGGCTCCACCCAGTGTTGGAACTGAATGTTCCCCCTTTGACCATATGGATAAAATCAACTCAATGCCTGACAGTTAAAACAGTAATGGTGCAAACAAATTTTCAACAAGTGACAAAAGCATTCCATGTCTAGATGACATCACAACCCAGACCCTTCCGCTAACTTCTAGTGGCCTTGCATACATGTTGAACAGGAGGAGTGAACACTGCAGCACCCTATCATCATCCTCTCTGGAGAGCAAAACCAACAAGGAGTCCTGTGGCACTTAAAGAATAACGAATTTATTTATTGCATGAGCTTTCATGGGAGAAAATCCCACTTCGTCAGATGGTTTGAAACCATTGTCCAGTATCGCTTCCAGCTTCTCTTCAAACATGTAGATACTGTAATGTTACACTTCCCCCCACCCCCCCAAAGAGACTCTGTCTAACCCCTTCTTACCTAGAGTCTGCAGACATGTCAACATTTCAGGGGTACCAATATCAAAGGCAACTGTCAGATCTACTGAAACAGCATGGCTGTGTAGTCTTCATCTACCACCAGGAGAAGACTGGCACAGCTTCCAGCCATAGCCAAACTGTATCACACCAGGAAAGGCACCATCTCTGGCCCCAGAGCCTTGAATCTCTTCCTCTTCCAAAAAATGATTTGTGCAGATTCTCCTCCAAATGAGGTATACTACAGATGACTTGGAGTCTGTCCCAAATTCAAGCTGCCCACAAATTATGATGCAAGGAAATTAACAATGCCCAATGAAATATCTACAGGTGCCTCAAAAAAATAAAACTAAGTGTCTGGTCTTCCAACCACTTTGCAAGTGCAGGTCTAATTTCCAACTACTACTTGAGAGAAGTGAGAATTAGCAGGGTTACTTGGCTTTTCAAAATCCTGCTAGAATTTTAAACAGCATCCATAGCACTGCACAACTGAATTCTAAATCCCTGGTAATTTATGTATTTACCAGATGATTTGGTTTTCCACCTGCCCAGGTACTTGGCTTTTGAAAATCAGGTAACAATGAACTCTCCACCTTGTTCAAACAAGTTCAAACAATACAATCACTTTTAAAGAGTTCAGCTGAAACAGCCCAACTCTACAGAGTCACAGGAATTGCCAAGCTCTGTCCAGTCCTCACACGCACTTGGTGTAACAGCTGTAACTAGCATAGGGACCGACTGAACCATGAGCAGGCATCTCATCCAGGGACAGGGATTTACAATTAGAAGTACATACTTATTCAGGTGTTAAAACTATAGCCAGCAGATGTCTCACAGGCTAACTCTGATAGAGGGTTATGGTCTGCATTAATGTTACCCACAGAAGGTTAGTCCACAGGATAATATGAACATATGGACACAGTATTAAGCATCTGATGCTATAAACAAGGAAGAATTCTCAAAGCTGTTCATGGACCATGCAAAGAAGTAGTTTCCAGAGGCACCAAGCTCATGTTTTAGTCCAGAAAAAGGGTAGAGTCTATTCTGTGATTCCCAAAGCATGGCTCATGGACCACACCTGACCACATGATGCTGGCAGGCTCCCCCTATTTCTAGCCACTATATTACATGAAAAGCAGCTACACTCAGTACCTCCCAAGCGTTACTTTTCCATGGGAACAACTGAGATAACTGCCACATTTCTTCAGTTAATAGAGAGGAGACAGGGAGCATGATCATGAATTGGATGGAAGGAGCGCCACTAAAGAGCGTATGAGGCTCCTGAGTGAAGAACCCACTCCATTAGCCCTATGACATCCTTCAAGGAAGGAGAGGAAAATCACTTTGCATATGCACCTCAAGTGACCCTAAAAGTGATCTTGCTCACAGACAGTCTCAAAGGCCCTGTTCAAAGTGTGGCACCAATAACCAAGTTGCACAATTTCATCTCTGTTATGGCCAAGGAGAAGAGGTCACTGATTTCTAGGATTTATAGACCCTAAGTAAGAAGGGACTAGCACGATCATCCAGTCTGACCTCCCACACAATGCAGGCCACAAAACCTCACCCACTCACTCCGGCAATAAACCTCTAATTTATGACTAAGTTATTAAAGCCCTCAAATCGTGATAGAAGGACTCTAAGATTCAGAAAATTCACCAGCAGGTGAGCCATGCCATACACTACAGAGAAAGGCAAAAAACCCCAGAGCCCTGGCCAATCTGCCTTGAGGGGAAATTCCTTCCCAATCCCAAATATGGAGATCAGTTAAACCCTCAGTATGTGGGCAAGTTTCACCAACCAGTCACCCAAGAAAGAATTCTCTTTAATAACTCAGAACCCACCCATCTACCCTCCTTAAGCTGTGGTTATGCACCTATAAAACTGGCTCAAGAAAGGAATCAAACCATCCAGGAACAAGCCCCAGTCCCAGATGAGGTGGCTTCCCCTGCTTCTCATCAGTGCCTATGCTGTAAAAGTTTCCATATCCTCAAAGCTACGTGGCCATCCTAGACTGGCTTAGTGGTTAGGGGACCAAAAGTCAGTAGGCTCTTCACTTGGTTCTTTCACTGACTTGCCCTGAGACAGAGAGTGGAAGGTAGCGGTGGGGGTGAGGGGCTGGGTGTGTGAGAGTGATGGAAAGACTGGCTGGCTTCAAATGCTCCCCTACAAAGCCATCCCGCAGCTAGGCGAAGTGCAAGACAACATGCCAGTTCTGTTATTCAGACAGAGGAATTTCCCTGTTTGCAGGATCTGCTCTCAACTGTTCGTGAACGTGCTTTTCTTCTAAAGGTTGATGTTCTCCAGCACGGGGATGTTTTAACTGCTTGCTGTGTCCAGTCACAGAGAAATTCAAACACACTGCTGGCAAAAGGATGACTTTCCATTATCTGATCCAGTCCGAGGGATGAGTGATTATGCACGCATGAAACCTCAGTGGGAGTCCATGCTGTCACTAACCAGAGGCAGAGATAAATAAAAGGTAAGTGGGATTAGTGCTAGGGGAGAAGGAAGGAGGAGAAAGATATCGCAGGCACCAAACACTCAAGCTATACTCATTGGCAACCGACTGTATTTCATTCATCAGTTTGACATAAATATATTGTCTACTTAGACATTCAAATATCTAAAGAGCAGTGCAGGCCAAAAAAAACCAAGAAGATGTAATTAGGGAGATTGTAAAATTAAATGCACTTAGCTAAGTCATACAGTGAATCTGTTTGTTATTGCTCCCCTTGCCTAGAGGAGTTAATAGTTGTTTGCAGTTCTTCAAGAGTTAACTGAGCAATCAATGGCATGGAATGAAATTAAAAAGTCCCTGCTTGCACTTTTTCTAGCAGGCTAAGTTTGAGTGAAGAGAGTAAAGTCCTCTTCTCACTTTCAGTGGCAAACTGAGAAGAGCAGTGCTGAATCACTTAGCCCAGTGATGCACAGACCTCAGTGGCTCAGGAGCCAAACTAGCAATCGACATTATCCAAAAGAGCCACAGTAGTGGGAATTTATTATTTCATTTACTATAGTACTATATAGTCAAGCACACAGCATTCTAATGTGCAGCACTAAATCACACATGGGCTGCAAAGAGCCACAGGAGACATATTAAAGAGCCACTAAAGGCTCCAGAGCCTCACTCAGCCTTAGTACCACTGACAACCTTTTAATTCTTCCAAACTTATTTTTGACCCTTTTAGGCCTAGTGGCATAAACAACATTGTCCATTCATGACAAACCAGAGATCTACTCAAAAGGGTGGCCCAAAATGGATCTCCTTTTAAACAGCCACAATTCACTGAAGAGCATTTTATATTTTGAACTTCACCTGACACATTCATCTGACAAAGTGAGTTGCAGCCCACAAAAGCTTATGTCTGAAGAAATCTGTTAGTTTTTCATGTGCCAAAGGATCCTTAAGGTGCCACAGGCCTTTTGCTGTTTTTTGCTATATACAGACTAACGTGGCTACCCTTCTGGAACTTAAAAGTCACCATTTCAGTCATGAGACATTAATAAAAGCTAGTATTTTTGCATAAAGGTCTCATATGGCATTTCATCAGTCAGCCACAAGTTGCCAAAGCTCTCGATATTGTGTGTATGTGCTTATGTATCAGGTGTTCAGGACAGAAGAGAATACATGTTAATTTCAACAGTACACAAAAGAGGCAAGAAACACAATATTTATGAAATAAGACAAAAGTGATATGGGCAGAAATTTTGATAGAAAAGTAAAATATGCCAAATTTTAGCTAACAAATCCTCAGCTAAGCAGTAGCCCTCTTCCCATTCTAGAGATGGGAAAACTGAGGCACAGCAGTTCAGCAGACTTGCCCAAGGATACAGAGGGCAGCTGTATATGAATGGTGCCAAACTTGCTGCTGTCATATCAAACTTCCTGATCAACAGAGTGGGTCTGTAAAGACCCACTCTGTCGATCAGGAAGTCAATCTCTGAAGACCACTCCCTCAAATGGAATACTGCTGAGTTGATGGGAGGCCATTTCCTGTTGACCAAGTGCACTGAAGAAACTGAGGTAAGTAGATGGTCAACAGTTGAAGGCAGATAACGCAAATTATTTTAAATAACTTGCATAATCCCTTCAACTGCTGCCAAAAACAGCTTGTAGTGTAGACCAGGACCAAAAGAGTTAATGTTCAAGCTAGAATTAGAACTTCAGCATTTTGAGATTCCAGTCCTGCGCTCAGAGCATGCCTGTTACACACAATGGTGAGGACAAACACTACACAAACGTATCCTCAAGTAATGGTTCTCAACCTATTTACCATTGTGTGACGCATATGCAGTTCTGTGTGTTATGTGGGCAACACACACACAATTTAAAAATTTTATTAAGGAAATGTTATAAAGGAACAGACAATCATAGTGTTAAGCACAGGGAGTGACTGGGCATCCAGGTTCACAGTACAGGTCATCAGAAAGGAACATGTTGCAGTAAAGAATGCAAGTATAATCGGTACCTGAGCTACAGTATTCTGGATGGAGAAAGTCAAAAGACTGTGGGTTTGGAATACGAAGAGTTATGAAACATTGCCTTTATAGACCTTGCAGAGGGGTATACAAAGCATGGTGGAATAGTACATGCATTAAAAAGTTGGTTGTCCCACATTAAGTTAGTATTATGGTGTCTAGAATCCATTAAAAGATGCATTCCTGTTGTAAGGAGGGAGACCTATGAGTCGTCTTGGTGGCAGTTCACATATGTGGGTCCTACTTATGCTGCCTGACACTGCCTCTGCCTGGTGATATCTTCAATGTAGATGTCCTGGACCAACTGATGGTGCCAGAGACCATGAGGCAGTGCATCAATTGGGTATAATGCTGTCCGACGCTGCAGCCCTGCAGCACACAAACGCTGGTGGGGTCCCGGGCACCGTCAATCAGAGCACGGATCTGCAACTCACAGCCCTTAGCTCTCATGGTGTCAGCTAGTGAAATGTATTTCTCTTCTTTCTGGGTCTGGGCTCTGTGAAAGGCTGGGGTGCAGTTTTTGAAGAGGACTGTGATGTTGACCATGGTGATCTTCTTCTTGTCTTCATCTGTGATCACATCATCAGGTCTCAGCAGGCTGTTGGTTCCAGCATTGGTAGAGTTTACTGCAACCTTCCCCAGGCAAGGCAGGGTAGATTTCACTGGTCGAGTCTGGACCGCACTGTGTCCCAGCTGCCAGGCCTTGGAGTGTGGCTTGCAGCCACAGAGGACATGAGGCAGGTTTTGTTGGCGTACCCACGCTTTCTACATGCTTGTCTCAGTGCCCATGGAGGATGGCTCCATTCAGAGGGACACAGTTGAGGAGGGCATGATGGATAAACCTCCAGTCAACAAACCGGGACACTACCTCTATGACGCTAAGGATGCTAAATGGACCACAGCTGTGCACTTATTGGGCCACAAGTTGAGAACTCCTGTTAGAGCAGTAGCTCTCAATCAGAGACTCACGTACCCTGGTGGTATTCCAGGGAATATATTAACTCATCTACATATTTGTCTCATTTTCCAACAGGCCACAGAAAAGCAATAGCAAAGTCACTACAGACTAAAATTTGATACAGACAGTGACTTCTTTTTCTGCTCTACACACTGAAATGTAAATACATTATTTACATTCCAACTGGAACACACCAAAGACAGTTAGCACTAACACCACCAGGATAAGCAAAATCCAAGGTATCTGTCCCTGACCTCACAAACCCCTCACTGTATTTTTGCTCTCCAGTCCAGATTCCCTTCATCCATTGAAATCACTACCCCCCCCTTCTGCCCCTCCCTCCCACATATGGAATTGTTTCCTCCATGAAATGGAGAATTACTAGGGAACTAATACAAATTAGAAGAGCCTGTTTTAGATATGAAAACATATACAAGAAGCTACTTTGTCAATTGTATTTTGAAGCTGTTTATTCAGAGTTCCCAACTCTGTTAAGTAACAAACCCCCTTTTGGTATTATCTGTGTGCAGCTAGATTCTTTGAAAAAAGAATCCTTTTGTTTAACAGGTGAAACTCATCTGACTCCTGAAAGGGGTACAGTCATCTGGAAAGGTTGAGGGCCACTGTCTTAGATTAAAACGCTAAGTCCTGTGCTCCCAATTTAGTCTTAGATGATCATTCAGAAATGTCAGAACTGCACGATTCATTCACAGTCCTTGACACTGAAAATACAGCTAGCTTTAAATGGCTGATTATTCAAGAGAGATTCGTCATTCTTTGAAAGATGGCTGACACGAGGAGAGTATCATCAGCAATGAGAAAAGGCAGCCCAGCACTTGTTCAGCAGAGTTTGCCTTGGCTGCAAAACAAACAGCTGACTTCTTACAAAACTGCACAGCTCTGAGATGAATACAACAATCAGTTATCGGTGCTAATATGGGCTTCTCGTCAAGAATGCTGTTGACTTGGATTGTCTGGGGAACCAGCTAATTTATCCCTGAACAAATGAAGCAAAACACATGGAAGTTACCATGCCTTGCTGTGTCAAATCCTTCTCTCCCTACAATAAAAAACTAGGTTAAAATAACATTAAGGGGCCGGCTTAACCTGATAAGAGCTGAAAATTCAGAGGAAAATGGCAACACCAATCACTGGCAACACAACGAGGCGCAAAAGGCACAGTGACAAGAGGTAGTTATTCTTCAGTGCAAAGGCATAATACAAAGGGAGCATTTGTGACAGAAGGGAGGCCTGCGGGAATAAGGGGGAAGCATATTCTAAAGTCCCTAACTCATACTGCAAAATTCTGACCCGCAATCTGGACTTTCCCAAAGTTTGGGATGCATGTGTTCATATCTTGGGCACAGTTCAGGTATGCACCAATGAAAAGTGTTCATAGAAGTGTTTGAGTGGCAATGCAGAGGAACATTATATAGTTACGGAACAGCCTAAATATTTTTGGAGTGCATGCAGGGGGGGTGAAGAGCTTGACATTCAAAAGATAGTACACTCTGTTGTGTCTAATTTGCCGCCCCAATTTCCACAGCTGTTTCTAAGTCAGCTATCTGTGCCCACAAAAGAGCTGCTTAGGGCATCTAGAAGGCTATTTGAGGGGTCAAAACTTCACATGTGGGTCATGGAAACCACAGACAACTGTCTGAAAATCAAATCTTTTTTATATAGTCATCTGAAGACATCAAACTAGTCAGTGACCCATGGAACAAACTAAGACGTTTTAGCTATATTGTTTTTCCTTGGTTACAAATTAAGTTTACATTTCTTCCGTGTTGTAGCCACTCATTCCCCATTCATAAGGCCCAACCCTTTGTCAAGTTTTAAGCTATCAAGCGCCTATATTTGTGATGAGCATGACAAATCCTCTAGCTCAGAGGATGGGAAGTGTGTCCTAGCAGCTGAGAAAATGAGGCCTTCTGTTTACAGCTATCAATAAAACTGGTGTTTGGGGAGATTATGTATTTAGTCTAGAAAAAGTGTTTTAGAAAAGTTTTTAGTTTATCTTACTGAATGACTGAAGGTTACCTGAACCCTCTCTGTGTTGTCAGGGCACCATATGAGCTTCTTCAAACAGACGGGTTGAGAAAGATGCCTCATTTTTAACTGGTTCCCTCCTGCCCAGCCTCTCCCTGGCCCCCACCAGGCACTCACTGAAACTCAGACCATAGACGTGCAGCCAGAGAACAACGGACCTCCCCTCCTCCAGAACAGGGTGCACAGAGCAAGCCCTGCTTGGCGCTCACAGAATCAGGGCGGCAATGGCCCACAAAACTAAGTCCTTGGCTGGCACAGATTGATGACATGGTGCCTCCCTCTCCTATGGACACTGCCAATTCCCCTTCTGATCAGACATCCGGCAACCCTACCAAACACAAGGGAACCCCTGCCTTTACAAGTTTATGTTCTGACAACTCTCCATCAGTTGTGTTTCACTGTCCCGAAGGATTACAAACTAACGTAACATACTATAATCCTGGAATGCTCAACTGTACCTCAGCCCATAAGGACAATTCCCAGGAAGCCTTACAGTGTCATCTCCAACAGACACTGCAGTCTCACAGCTACAAATGAATGGATCAGGGAGACTGCTTATCTATAGAACGCTTCCTCCATCCTTTTAAAGGACTGAACTGTCTGCTGTTTCAGCAGGTGCCTGTGGATCACAAAACCAGCACTGGGCGTTCCACCAGAAGAGCTGAACACCACAGAAAAATGATTGTCGGGAGTTGCCCTCTTTGTTTGCAAGGTATTCTCACCAGGTTTCATAATCCTTCATTGCTGCCACAATCATATGCACAGAGCAGCACTCTGTAGGTGCACAGATTTCTGTTCACCCCCAGGTTTTCAGCATGGGCTGCTCCAGTGCAACAAAGGATAATGGTTAAGAGTACAAGGGATGATGTTCTCCTTCACCAGCTGCATATCCAACACCACCATCTGTGCAATAATATATGTGCTGGGGTGGCTAATAAATTACCAGAATGGCAACATCATTTTTAAGGGCAATTCATAACCAGCCTGTATGATTAGGAAAAGAAAATCAGGACTAGATACAAGATATTTTAAAATCACTGATAGGAGAGAAGCTTTTATTTAAATTACAACTCACTCACACAGGGTTAGAGTACGCACTTTGTTCCCAGACAAACACAAGGGAATGTGCCAGTAAGATTTTAAGGTCTATCTAGGCTACAGTTCTCCAACTGTGGTCCTCTGAACACCGGCAAGACATTTGCTACAGCAGAAACGTGACAAGATGCATCACAGCTCTGAAGAGAGCATGGAAAAGCAGCCATCGCCCCTACAAGACTAGACAATTCTAGATTAGTAGATGATGGCTGCTATCAGAATAGGAAGATGGCTGACCCCACAAAGTGCTTGAAGAGCCTTGGGTGAGGATGGGCATTCTGAGCATGCTGTCACCGCAAGTGAGGAGCAGAGCAAAGAAAACCCCTGCCTGCAGGACTAAGGGTGAATAGGCCACATCTCAAGGAAGCTGGAGGTTATAGCAACTTAGCAAAAGGCAGCTGATCTGTTTCACCCTTGCAGAGCTGGCCTGAGGCTGAGGGCTAAGCATGTTAGCAGCATGTTTCTGCCATGTGAAGAGCAGCAAAATAGGGACTGTTGACATTTAACTTATTATGTTTCATGAGCTCACTGAGAACGATGTTCCAGTTCTGATTCCCCTCAAGCTGACATCCCCCCCTCAGGATTTATCTGAGCCAGTGCACAATATCCACTGCCTGTTTGGGGAAGAAAGTGTTACTGACGGCATAGTCTATTTTACTCCAGCTCAGATCAAGCCTAACCAACAACAAAGTGAAAGACACATGCCAGAAAACCAGGGCTCCATTGAAACGAGGGCAGTTGCAGGCTGCCTGCTGGCCCAGTCACTGGGTGGTCACAGTGACATACTGTGGTCTTTGGGCCTGAAGCCCATGACCTGAGAGTTCAAGTCCTATCACTGGAGGTTTACAGAGAATGAATAAGCTTGCACACATTTCTTGTCCTCAGCCTGCACCCTTCAGGGACTCCTTTCGGAAATTCTGCACCAAGACCTACATTTCTGGTTTTGGAGTACTATTTTAAAGTGCTCTAAAATCCAGCCTCTGATTTTATAAATACTGCCAAGGAAATTAGCTTTGATTATACAGGAAAGACTCTAGAGCAGTGGTTCGCAGACATGTTGCAGGGAGTCCGCGGAGCCTCTCCCTACTGGGGCCAGAATCCAGCTGCAGCCCTGATGCTCGCTGCCAGGACTCTCTCCCCCCACCCGTGGCTGGATCCCGGTAGGTGGACGGGGCCATGGCAGCTCTCCAGGAAGGCAATGGCAGGAGGCCATAGTCACCACAGCTCAGCTTCCCAGCAGCACGGGCCATGATGGTGGCAGCGCCACTTGCTGGCTGTCCCAGTGGCACCACCAGAGTGGCACAGGCCAGAGTCTGCTTGTGCAGGCCAAATTACATAACCAGCTGGGGGGCTGCAAAGATGTTTTCTGTTAAAAAGAGGTTTCCAGCCTGAAAAAGGTTGGGAACAGATCCCTGCTCCTCAACTGTTCTCCGGACCAGTTGTTCTTAATCACTGTGTCACAACACAAAAGTATGTTGCGGCACAGCGGCTACCGTGTCATGGGCTGAGCCTGCCTTTGTCCCCACTGCCACTGAGCTATGCTTCAAGCTAGAGCAGTCCCCAGCCGCAGCCGAGCTGGCTGGAGTGGTCCCTGGCCCCAGCAGTGTCACGGTGGAGCTGGTTGAAGCAGTCCCTGCTGAAGTGGTCCCCAGCTGTGGCAGGGGTGGCTGGAGGGGTTCCAAGCTACAGCAGGGCTGGCTGAAGGGGTCCTCTGCCCCTTCCATGGTGGGACTGGCTGGAGCGGCCCCGATGGAGCTGGCTGGAGCAGACTCTCACTCTGAAAGCCAAGTAGGCAAGAGAGCCTCCACAGTGGGCTGAATGTGTGGTACGTTGGGGCGGTGGGGTGCATTCTGGCAGTGAGGGGTGAATGGGAAGAGGGGAGTGAGTTTGAGAGCTGAGCAGGAGGGGTGAGCAGGGGCTGGGGTGGGTTCTGGCAATGAGGGAGAGTGGGCCACTTCACATCAGAATCTTCTTTGCTGAAGTCAGCAGTTTCTAACCCCGTTGGGCCAAAAATGGCCTGCAAGGCTTTTTAAAGTGGCCAGTTCTCACCTGCTGCTGGCTGGAAACTGGGCTGCAGCCACCTGCCTGCTGCCAAGGCCTGGCACACAGCTGGGAACCAAGCTGTGGTGCATTTCTCCTGCCTAGTCCGGCAGACAGCTGGGAGCCAGGCTGCAGCTACTCACCTCCCCCCCATCCTGGCGCACAGCCAGGAGCTGCGCTGCAGCCAGGTCAGGCACACAGCTGGGAGGCGGACCTGTGCTGCAGTTGCCCACCTCCTTCCTGGTCCTGGCACAGGCCAGGCTGCGATGCACTTCTTCCACCCAGTCCCAGTGTACAGCCAGAAGCCAGGTTGCAGCTGCCCTCCTTCTCCAGTCCCAGCGTGCAGCCTGGAGCTGCTGAAAGCCTGCAGCCATGCCAGGCACCAGCCAGGAGCCACACCGCAGCCACAAGCCTGCAGCCTAGTCAGATACACAGTGGGAGCTGACCTGCCAGTCTCATGCAGGCACCCTCCTCCTATCTGGTATCTGCATTCAGACCTCATGGCTAGTGCCTGCTCCCAGTAACCAGGATCCACCATAAATGAGGAGCAGCAGGACTACGAAAATTAGAGCATTCCCTATATTTATAGGCTTCACCTAAAACTAATTTAAAAAAAAATTTAGATTTTACATTATTCAAAATTTTAAATTTCCTTTGCACTAATTGAATGTCGATTCTTAAATATGTAAAGATCTATAGTTCTTAATGGTGTGCTTTGTATACAAATACATTGATCCATTTTTATGAATTGATAGACTGGTGGCCCGTCAGGGTTCTAATGATGTGTGTGACCCTTGAGTCAAAAAGGTTGGGCACTGCTGCTGTAAAGGGATCTGAAAAGCCCCTTCCCCCAGGAAGAGGGCATCTCCTCCAAACGGCAGGTCGAGGGCAACCTGCTGCGAAGCCGGAGGGACTCTGGCTTCCCGCAGCCAGGCTATGGATCTTATTAGCTCTTTCTGCCACAGCATTGCCCTGGGAGCCCATGTGTAATTGTTTGTCCACCATGAACTCTAAATCCTCCTCAGAGTCCCCACCTTACAAGACACCATCCTCAATTCTGCCGCACTAGAGCTATAATTTGCATCTCGCTGTTTTTCAAACAAATTGTTTCAATGGGCTCATCTTACCATGCGTTCCACATAGCTCTGAATGACTGACCTCTCTTCCTCATTACTTATCACAAGCAATTTAAGATGTACTTCCAGGTCACTAATAAAAGTATTAATTAGCATTAAGCCTAGCACTGATCCCTACAGAACTCCTAGCTGATGACTCCCCATTGATGGCTACTGGTTTTAGACAATTATCACAAAGTCAAATGGGTGTAACCCCTCCAAGTGGACGCAGTTACATTAGTACAAAGTGCTCACAGCAGTAGAGCTTATTTCTGTAAATTCACACACAGCAACACCGTGTGTTGGAGGAGGTGGGGTAGTGGATCCATCACTGGCAAGGGAAGTGACATTGCACACCAGGGTATTATTCTCAAACCTATTCAGCCAAACCCAGGCTTCCATCTCCAAGCTATAGAGCAAGTGCCACCTTAGTTCAAACAGAACTCAGTAAATAGCATCTGCCTTTCTCTGCACTAGCTTGTGCCAGCCTAAATTCCAAGAAAAAGTATTTAACAAGTTACTAATAAACAACCTACAGTCAGCATCAGTTTTAAAGCAAACAAAAGGATGTACTTTTTCACTGGAGGCACAGGCAGCCAGGAATGCTGTGAAGGTGAAAAGTAAAGCTGGATTCAAAAAAGAATTAGATAAGTTCAAGGAGGACAGGTCCATCAATGGTTTCTAGCTAAGGTGGTCTAGGAGGCAACTTTGCATTCTGAGCATCCCTAAATCTCTGACTGCCAGATGCTGGGACTGGAAGATGAAGAATGTGTCATTTGATGACTTGACCAGTCCTGTTCATACCCTCAGAACTACTGAAAGATAGGACACTGAGTTGGAGAGGCTGCTTATGTAACTCTCTTGCAGGGCATTCTGCCTGTAACTGGAGCAGAGCTTGTTTTTCTCCTTCGACTGCTCCTCGGGTACATTCAGAAATAGGTGTCTCCGAGCCAGAGTGCCGGATTGGTCAGAACTTTTTGCCCTAGCCTCTCAGAAGAGGACAGGCGGCAACCACCCCATGGCTATATATGTGGCCACCACCTGGCCCCTCCCTAGTTTCATTTCTTCTGCCTTTGAGTCGATTGTGGAACTGTCCACTCCCTGCACTTCGCAAGCAGCCTGTCCTTTGTTCAATTTATGGTTTTTTTGACCGACTGGTAGCAGCTATTTGTGCACTTAGTTCCACCAAAGACAGTCTCCCTTCTCAGGCCAGAACACTGCGTTATTGCACCGTCCGCCATGCTGGGGTTCAAACCCTGCACTGAATGCGGCAAGGCCTTCCCATGGAATGAACCCCACAAGAAGTGCCTCCAGTGCCTGGGCGAAAGGCACTTGGTCACTGCATGCTCCACCTGTCTGTCCTTCAGCTTAAGGACAATCAAGGACAGGGAGCAAAGCCACCGTACCCTGACCTCCTAGCAGCCTCGGCAGCCCTCTACCGAGGCTTTGAGACCTCCTGTGGCACCGCATGCCAGTTCAGCACCGGAAACCACCTGGCACCACACTGACAGGGGCCACAGGACAAGCTCGGTACTGACCTCAGTACCGCGGCACCAATACAGCCCAGTGTCTCCGAGAGGGGGCTCTTCCCGGGACCGGTCGCACTCAACTCTGGCACCACAGCACGATCATAGCCCTGCACCTTCGACGCTGGGCTCCCCTGGAGCCGGTCGGGGTCGGTGCCAATCCCGATGACCCCTGAGGCAGTAGAGGCTGCCAGGTGCTCCTCCTGCTGCCTACACCTCCCTCACCAGCACCGGTTAGAAGGGGCAAGCCAGCCTTCATGTCAAAGGCCAGGGCCCAACACAAGCGGCACTGCTCTTCTTCCCTGCCACAGGCCCCGGGCTGCGAAGCTACAGAGCCCGTCACCCCCTCCGTGGAGCCAACCCCGCAGCAGCGTATCACCCTGCTGCCTCTGGTACTGCCTCATGGCTCCTGAAATGCTTCCCCCTGTTCCAGCCTGGGGAAAAGGGCTTCAGAGTGCTCTAAACGGCCTCAGCACTGAGTCCTGGTGCCATAGCCCTTCCAGTACCGCCCACAAGAATGGTCACCACAGGAGGCCTCCATGACCATGCCAATACTACCCCCGGCACCAGAGAGCGCCTTAAACCCAGGACTGTCTTCCTACACAGGCGACTTGTTGGCTCATTTTGATCACCTGTGCTGTGTCTCAGCCCACATGGGTATGGAGGTCCAATCCTCCAAGATTCCTTCCGATGCTCCATTCAGCCTGCTGTTCTCCTCGGCAGAACCAGTCACAGTTCCCCTTCACCTGAGCATCTGGGACCTGGCCTCCTCCCTCTGGCAAAACCCGGGTTCCATCTCCCAGGTCTCAGATACGGCGGGTCTCAAGTACAGGGCCCCGGGGTCAGAGTTTCCCTCACTTGCCCACTACCCAGTACCACCCCACGCAGTGGTGGAAGCAGCCTTAGGGCCGGCACAGACCTCCCGCGATCCCCTCCCAATATCAAGGGATGCAAGGGAGTCAGAACTGCTAGGTAGGAAGGTATACTCCTACTCAGCCTTCCAGTTGCGGGTTGCGAACAACCAAGCCCTAACCAGCAGGTACATGTTGGGTGTGTGGGAGGCATTAAACAGATTTAGACATTTATTCCCACCAGAGGCCAATGAAGAGTATGATGCCTTCTTGGAGGAAGGTAAATTAGCCTCCCAGGACCTCCTCTTGTCATCATGGGATGCGGTGGATATGGAGGCCCGCACTATGAAATCCGCGGTAACCCTATGCCACGCGGCCTGGCTATGGGAGGCCAGAGTGCCCCCACAGCCTTTCAAGAGGTGGCTCTTAATCTCCCTTTCAGGGGCGACACCCTCCTTCCCCCAGAAACCTTGGCCGCCTGTGGTACCGCTCGCAACCCCCCAGGGGAGCTAAAATACCTTGGCCTTCTCCTGAAACAGCCTCTCCCACACCCTCCGGCCCCATAGGACCCATGGCAACCTGGCTCCTGACTTCCCTTTCCTTAGTAGTTACTGGTGAGGACTCAATCCCTACCACCACAACTTCAGTTTGAAACTCACCTAGGGCACCATCCTGGCAAGATCCCTCCCCGTTCAATTCTGGGGAGAGATTCCGTTCAGTTATTGGGCAACTTTGATGATGGTCACAGCTTTGCTGTCAACCACCCAAACCTTGCAGTGGAGTCCAGTATCTCAGGAAACTGAGGCCTGAATGAAGGGCAGCTGTCCAATTTCCACGCTGCCAAATAGCTAGCCAATTAGCAGCCTCCTGCTTTACAGGCCCCAAAGGGTGCAACCTGTGAGCAAACCTCCCTCTTTAAGTGTGGGCAGACGACTCAGAGGTTAAGTAGCCTCTCCTCTGAGTAGGATGAGTGTTCCACCTCTGCCCATTCTCCCACTGTTGACCCTAATGTGCCCCCCGAAGGAGCTCGACCCTCTAATCATCCTTTAGAGAATGGTTTTTACTCCTAGGGCACTATCACGCTCCTACATAACTACCCCCTTGGGCGGCAACTCCTCAGCTTTGGGACACTCAAAGGTTCACGATACACACTCCAATCATCAGAGCGTGTTACCCCCCTGATGCCTCTCCAACCCAGATGGGCCCCTCCACTTACTGCACCCATCCTAACACCAGGGAGCGTCACTTCCACAGGCTTCCCTGTGCAGAAGGCCCCTTGTCCTACTTTCCAATCAGACGGTCGAAGAGCTCTTGCTGTCGCTTGTTTTCCCTCTCACAGAGGGCCTCCATCCCCACCCCTGCCCCACAAGGCAAGGGGCGGAAGGAGCCTTTCCTTCCCTTTCATATGCAGCCCTGACCAAAGATTATCAAATGTAATTACCTGTCCCTAACATAGCTCACACTTGATCATCCTCATCAACGCCTTAAGGTATGTACCTCTGTGATGAAGTAAGAAAACCTCTTGGGTTACTGTGGTTCTTCTTTTCTATTCCTGTTCCTTGGTGATGGTATTCTGGTGATGGGATACAGGGGTGTGATAACTATAGGTACCACTAGGTGGGAAGAGGCTTTAGTGCGACCTTACCTGGACCCCCTGGGGGTGACAGGTTGTGGCCGGTTTAGACCAGGGGCAGGGCAGCTGGATAGAGAGGAGAACAAAGGGCAGAGAGGGGAAGAAGGAAGATGGAGGTCGGAGGGGCAGGACCTCCAGGGCTTGTCCTGGGGGTTTACTATCTGCCCTCCTAGGTGATCTGAGAGCCAACTGTCCTAGCTGCTGTGCAAAGTGGATTGTTAATAAACCCTCTGACTGCTACACTGGTTGAGTGTCACTGCTGACTGGGACGGCTGGGACCCTCACAGGGGGAGGAACCCCCCCCAAGGGAGACCAGACAGAGCAAGGATCGGACTCTCTGGGCCTGGATTTGGGAAGCTGCCTACAGGTAGCGTGGAGACCCTGGTGAATGGGAGAAAGCTCCACCGTAGCAGAATCCCTGGTGGGCTGTGAACAGAGGGGATCCAAGAGGCTTTTCTGGGTTCTCCGTGACAACTTCTAACCTGGGATACCGCACCCCTTTTGACCCCACAGACCAGGCATATTGCTCCCACCTGTCAAGCGCCGGACTCGCAAGCTGGAGCCTGGTCAGCAATTCAGGCCCTTGTTAACTCGCTTGCAGTCTCCATACCGGAGGTAAAACCTTACCACTCACTACTACCCGCTGATTCGCAGCCTGGCGAACGACTTGGTCAGGGGTCTCACCAATTAGACCCCAGCCCCACTTTCTGCCTGCCTTCCCCGCACAAACCCAGGTATCTCTTTTTCTCTGACGAAGTAGACAGACGTCACCTCTATCAGGCCACATCCTTCCGTGGAAATGACATAATAATACCAATGTTTTCTTCCACCTCTTTACCACTCGCCCAGAGGTGAAGACACTTGCTCCTCTGCCTTTCCCCATCAAACCCGCAATCAACACTACTGACACAGTCCACTGAGTATCCAAGAGTAAGGGGTTCAAGACCAGGGCTGGGTACCCTTAGTCAGGCGGGGTACTAGTCTGACCTCGGTCATCAACCCCCTTCCAGAGTCTACCCAGCGGGGCACCCTTTGTAGCTTCCTCCCTAGGATGGTCATAATGCCAGGCTCACTCTGGTCTAGCTCCGGGACAACCCCGCTTGGACATACCATGGATGCAACCCCCTCTCCTCATCACACTCTGAGGGTTTTCTAGCCACTGCAGTCACGACTGGGCATTATGCTCAAGCCTAATTGACCACTCGGGGTCTCTCTCTTTGACAGGCCTCTTATTACACCAGCCGACATCCCAACCATCAACTGGGAGTTCGGCAGCTAGCCATCCCCGACGGAACCCTCTCTCAGGATAAGTTCTAATAGCAATAGCATATTCATAGAAGGCGCTTCAGATAAACCCGAAGTGTCTTAAAGGAGGCTGCGGGATGTGCACCTTCAGGGTGACAAACCTTCTCCACTCCCTCTGTAGATGCTGGTCCTTCCCCCTCATACGTCACAGTTGCCCCTAGGGGCCCTTTCTTCAGGTGCCCCAATCCTAACACACGCCTCTGTGCGTCGCCGACCTTAAAACGGGGTCCACACTGGTTGGACTCTTCCCAGTGCCATGAAGTCACGTAGGCCAATGTGAGCCTAGTCCCATAGGCCACGGGACTCAAGACTCAGAACTACAGTACTCACGTGCCCTCCCCTGGGTGTCGCTTATCGCAATCAGCTCCTCGCCACCTATACTCCGTCGACCAATCATCAGCCCAAAAAAAAAAAAATAAAATAAAAAGGAAAAGACAAGGGAAATGCCGATAATACCACTTCCTCATGTTGACACAACGTTATTGATACATGCAGTCCTATTCAAGAGGGACCGCCATAGTGCCATCCATAGGCACTCGTAGGCCTGGGATATACTCATCGGGGCCATCCGGTGGCCAGGCACTTGCCCCATGGCGACCCGGTGCTTCATTTGTAGTGTGCTCTCTGAGGTCATCGGCTGCCACCTCTGGCCGTTCGTCCTTCCTCTCTCAATTTAGGACAAAGTAGCCCTCCTAGTCCCTACCCTACCTGCTGGTAGCACACTTCTTCTATGGGACATCAACACCCCAGATTTCCGTAACTATCAGGTTTATGGCACGGAAGTGTTCCATACTGCCAGACAACGGGAAACACAGTCTACCTCCCCTCCACCGGTTATGGCAGTGTTGATATCCACCAATGCCAGCCCGACAACCCTACTGCCTCCTGAATTCCCTTGTAGGAGGTATGTTAACACATGTTACTGCCAGAACTCTCATCTTCTGAGTTTATCCCACTTCTCCCAATATGCCTTTAGGCAGAGCGGTTAGAGTCACATTCCCCAACTTTAACCATGACGCATTCATATCTCTTTTATGCGTAAGGTGACTTCAGGCCCTCCTGCTTAAGCACCACAATAGGCGCTCGGACAAACCGGGCCTACTTTCTCAACCGGGTTAAGTCCTGCAACCCCTGCTTATCCTTGCTGGGGCGAGGGTCCTTGGGTCGATCTCCTAGATCCCTCCAGGACCCTGTCATTGGACAAATACCCATGTTGCAGTCATGCCATGCTGAAGGCAGAAGAGCCAACTACATCTGCCATCCATCAGCATGGCTAGTAGTCACCTATTTCTGAATGTACCCGAGCAGTGCTCGAAGAACGGTGGGTTACTTACCAGTAATCATCCTTCTTCGAGATGGGCTGCTCTGATTCATTCAGAGCCCTCCCCCCATCCCCGCTTTTGGAGTTGACTACTCTTAGGAACTGGGGAGGAGCCAGGCGGTGGCCACATATATAGCCACAGGGCCACTGTGGGGGCAGTGGCCACCTTCCCTCTTCTGACAAGCTAGGGGAAAAAGTTCTGACCAATCCGGCACTCTGGCATGGAAATACCTATTTCTGAATGAATCCGAGCAGCCCATTTTGAAGGAAGACGGTTACTGGTAAGTAACCCACTGTTACTCAGTACAGTACAATTTATTGCTCTAGCCCAGACGTGGCCAAACTGCGGCTCGTAAGCTGCATACAGCTCTTCAAAGGTAAAAGTGCAGCTCCCAAAGAATTCAAAAATAAAGCTCCACCAATGTTTCTGGCCCCACCCAGACACACTCTCCCTGGTGCCAGCTGGGGGTGGGGGTGCAGGTGGCGGTGGAGGACAGTTTATGTCTCCAGTCCCCTGAGCATTCTTCAGATGCATGCTCAGGGTGGAGCAGCACACCTGGACACCTCCGATGGCTGGCCAGATAAGATGGAGAAGACTGGGGGGGAGGTTCCTCTTCCCTGCCATGGCCAGAGCCAGGCAGGCGTCTCCTTGTTCCCCTGCTGCGACCAGAGCCAGGCAGGGTTTTGGTCTTTTCCCCTGCCACAGCCAGACCCGGGCAGGGGTTTGGTTTGCTCCCCCAGGGCTGTAACTACGGCAACGCAAAAGGGGTTTTGCCCTGGGCGCCAATTTAAATGGGCACTGCAGAGAAACAATTGCCCCTGCCGGCTCTGCCTGCAGCGGGGGGGGATCGCTTCCCCCACGGCAGACAGAGCTGCCAGGGGAGATCACTTCGCTGCCATGACTGGAAGTTGCAGGGGCAATCACTTCCAACTGCTGCAGCAGGGCCCACAGGGGGGATTGCTTCCCTGCCATGGCCAGAGCTGGCAGTGGAGGGTCCCTTCTCCCCACTGGGGCAAGGTAGGAACCCCTGTTGCTGGCTCTGGCCATGGCAGGAAAGCGATTCCCCTGGCTTGCTCTGGCTGTGGTGGGGCATCCCTTCCCCCTGCCATGGTCAGAGGCAGAAAGGGGGATTGCTTCCCCGCCAGTTGGGGTCAGTGGTGTCTCCCGTCTCCATCGTGACAAGGTAAGGACCCCCATTGTCGGCTCTGGCCGCAGGGGATAAGGGTCACAATCCCCCTCCTCGCCACTGTATAGATGGACCCTAGACTGGGGCCGGGGTGGCACCTTTGGGGCTGCTTACACTGGGCACCAGAACGGTGGGTTACTTACCAGTAACCGTCCTTCTTTGAGATGGGCTGCTCAGATTAATTCAGAAATAGGTGTCTCTGTGCTGGAGCGCCGGATTAGTCAAAACTTTTAGCCCTAGCCTGTCAGAAGAGGGCAGCCGGCCACCGCCCCCTGCCATGGCTATATATGTTACTGCCACCTGGTCCCTCCCCAGTTCCTTGGAGTCACCAACTCCAGATGCGGGGATGGGGGAAAGGCTCTGAATGAATCCGAGCAGCCCACCTTGAAGAAGGATGGTTACTGGTAAGTAACCCACTGTTCTTCTTCGAGCGCTGCTTGGACACATTCAGAAATAGATGACTGCTAGCCATGCTGATGGATGGCGGGTGGAGTTGGCTCTTCCGCCTTCAGCACTGCATAACTCCAACATGGGTATTTGTCCATGCCCAAGGTCCTGGAGAGGTCTAGGAGATCGACCCAAGAACCATCGCCCCAGCAAGGGTAAACGGGGATTGCAGGACTTAACCCAGAGGAGAAAGTAGGCCCGGTTTGTCCGAGTGCCTAGTGTGGCGCCTACACAGGAAGGCCTGAGGTCACCTTACGGATAGAAAGATACCAGCATATCTTGGTTAAAGTCGAGGAGTGCAACTCTAACCACTCTGCCTAAAGGCATATTGGCAGAGGCAAGAGAAACCCAGATGATTTGCGTTCTGGCAGCAACACGTGATAATGTACCTCCTACAAGGGAATTCAGGAAGCCATAGGATCGTTGGGCTGGCATTGGTGGATGCCAGCACCTCCAGAACCGGAGGAAGAAAGGCAGACCGTGTTTCCCTCGGTCCAGCAGTATGAGACACTCGCGTGCTATGAGCATGATAAGTGCGGGAATCTGGTATGTTTGGCGTCCCGCAGAGGGATAGGCTACCAGCAGTTAGGGTCTAGGAGAGTTACCTCATCCTAGGTTGAAGAAGGGAGTGCCAGCCGCCAGAGGCAGCAGCCAATGACCTCAAGGAGTGCACTGTGAGTAGAGCACTCAGATCGTCACAGAATTAGGCACTGCCTGGCCACTAAATGGCCCTATACAAGGCAGACCGGAAGAGGACTTCTCATGAGCCTGATGGGTATATCCCAGGCCTACGCAAGCCTACTGATGGCACTGCGGCGGTCCCTGTTGAATAGGACTACCAGTATTGATAACGTTCTGTTGACACGAGGGAGTAGTATTATGATTATTTCCCTGTGTCTTTTTTTTTTGTTTTGTTTTTGTTTTTTTTGTTTACACCTGGTAATCAGCCAAAGGAGTACAGAAGGTGAGGAGCTGGCTGTGATAAAGCAATGCCCAGGGGTTGCTCATAAGAACGGGAGTCCCAGGGATCAAGTCCCACGGCCTACGGGACATTGGTTTGCATGACCTCGTACCTCTGGGATGAGTCCAGCCAGTGTGGTCCCAACTTTACAACTGGCGACACAGAGGCGTCTGCCCATGTAGGGATGCCCCGAAGGGAGGGTCCCCTAGGCGGGGATGGGAAATAGGTGAGGAAGGAACCCCATCTACCAAGGGAGTGGGGAAGGTACGCCACTTCGAGGGTGCACATCCCGCCATCTCCTTACGACCCTTTCAGTTTATATGGAAGACCTTCTACAAGCATGTTATTGCCATTATGAGACTTGCCCTGGCAGCGGGTTCTATTGGGGACAGCTGGCTCCCGAACTCCCAGTTGGTGGTTGGAATGACGGGTGGTGTAATAAGAGGTCTATCAAGCAAGAAAGTCCCTTAGTGGTTGGTTGGGCCTGAGTGCAATACCAAATCGTGACTGCAATGGCTAAAAATCCCTTAGAGGGTGAGGAGGGAGAGGGAGTTGGACCCGCAGGTATACAAGTGGGGTGCCCCAGAGCTGTGCCGGGACAAGCCCAGCGCAATGACCATCCGAGGGAAGAAACTATGAGAAGAGCCCCTCTGGGTATTCTCTAAGGGATGATGACTAGGATCAGACTCCCACCTCGGCAGCGAGAATGGTCTTTGGCCATACTCATGGACCTCAGCTTGGAGCCCCCATCAGGCCTTGGATCCCTTACTCTTAGGCTAACGCTTCCTGGCTACTCACTGGACTGTTCAAGCAGCGTCAACTGCAAGTTTAATGGGGAAGGAGAAGAAGCAAGTATCCTCACCTCTGACCAAGAGATAAAGGGGGACACTGGACCATTTCGTCAAGGAAAAGTAGCCATGTGCAGTTGTTCAGGCTTTGAGAAGTACCCTGGGAAGGCTGTGATCGGCTGGCCCGGAGGGGAAGAGAAGCTGTTGACCATGAGGGCGGCCTGTCTTTGAGGGAGTAAGCAGGGCGAAGGTGGGGCAGGGGTCTAGTTGGTGAGACCCTTCACCAGTCATTCGCCAGGCTGTGGACCAGCTGGAAGTAGTGAACGTTGGAGCTTTACCTCGGATAAGGAGATCACGAGTGAGTTGTCTAAGGCTGCATCGCCGGCCAGGCTCCAGCCTGTGAGTCCAGGACTTGACAGGCAAGAGCCATATGCTCACTCTAAAGGCTCAAGGGGGTTGTAGTATCCTAGGTTAGGAACATATACCTTAAGATCTCAGTGAAGTCAATCAAATGCGGGCTATGTTAGGCCCAGCTAAATGCGTTTGGTAATCGTTGGTGAGGGCGGCACAAGAAAAAGGGGGGGTAGGCTCCTTCCGCCCCTGCCCTTTGGAGCTGGCTGGGGGGGGGGGGCTTCTATGAGGGGGGAACAAAGATTAACCAGGGCTTTACCATCCAACCTATGGGAGAGTAGGGTAGAGGGGCTTTCCTCATGGGGAGGTGTGCAGGAGTCACACTCCCCGGTGTGAGAATGGTTGCAGTAAATGGAAAAACCTCGTCTTATTTGGAACGGGGATCGATGGAATAGTACATCTGATTATTGGAGTGTGTACCGTGAACCTCTGAGTCTTCCGCAGGGAGACTTGCCACCCAAAGAGGGCATTGCGTGTGATAATGTGCTGGGAGTAAGACCTTTGTCTAAAGAATGCCCACAGGGCCGCAGGTCTCCATTGTGACCACAATGGTGGTCCAAGAAGGTTCAGGTAATGAGGGTCAAGCCGCCCTCAGGGGACATAATAGAGTCCACCAAGAAAGTATAGATAAGGATGGAACCTTCATCCTATTCAGAAAAGGGGGAGGCTACTTAACCTCTGAGCCGTCCACCTACAATCAGAGGTGGGGAGGATTGCTCACAGGTTGCACTTGTGAGAAGTCAGCAAGGCAGGAAGCTGCTAATTGGCTAGCCATTGGGCAGCGGGAAAATGGGACAGCCGCCCTTCGTAGGCATCTCGATTTCTCGAAATGCTGCACTCCATGGCTGGGTTTTGGGTGACTGCCAGCGGGGCTGCAAGTATCATTGAAACCGCTGAGCGGCTGGAGGGGATCCCTCCCCAGAAAGGGATGGGGGAGGGCCTTACCAGGAAGGTCCCCCAGATGAGGTTCGAACTGAAGTCGTAGTGGTGAGGATTGAGTCCTCACCCATAACTGCTGACTGGGGGGGGGGCAGGTTGTCCAGGGCCCTATGGGGCCAAAGGGTGTGTGGTAAGGGCCCCGTCGGAAGGAGGCCAAGGTATTTCAACTCCTCCCGGGGGGTCACGAGCGGTACCCAGGATGGCCGACGTTTCTGGGGGAAAGATGGTGTCGCCCCCAAAGGGGAGATCGAGGGCTACCTCTTTAGAGGCCAGGGGCACTCTGGCCTCCCGCAGCTAGACTGGGCAGTGCAGGGTTACTGCTAAGGCCGTAGTGCAGGCCGCTGTATCTACCACGTCCCATGCTGACAGGAGGAGTCCTGGGAGGCTATTTTACCTTCCTTCAAGAAGGCAACATACTCTTCCTTGGCCTCTGGTGGGAGTAGGTGTCTAAATCTGTTTAATGCCTCCCACATACCCAACATGTACCTGCTGGTTAGGGCCTGGTTATTCACAACCCGCAACTGGAAGGCTGAGGAGGAGTATACCTTCCTACCTAGCAATTCTAACTCCCTTGCATCCCTTGATGTCAGGAGGGGATCATGGGAGGTCTGTCCTGGCCTCAAGGCCGCTTCCACCACAGCACAAGGTGGGACTGGGTAGTGGGTGAGTGAGGGGAACTCTGACCCCGGGACCCTGTACTTGAGGCCCACTGTATCTGAGACCAGGGAGATGGAACCCAGGTTTTGCCAGTGGGAGGAGGCCAAGTCCCAGATGCTAGGGTGGAGGGGAACCGTAACAGGTCCTGCTGAGCGAAACACCAGGGCTGAATAAAACATTAGAGGGTGCCTCAGCGAATTGGATCTCTATCCCTATGTGGGCTGTGACGCAGCCCAGGGGATCAAAATGCGCTGACAAATCACCCGTGTAAGAGACGGTACCGGGTTTAGGTGTCTCCCCAGTGCCGGGGGTGGTACCGGCACGATCGCAGGGGCCTCTTGTGGTGACCATTCATGAAGGCGGTACCGGAAGGGTGATGGTGTCGAGACTCAGCGCCGACACCGTTTAGAGCCCTTTGAAGCCCCTTTCCCCAGGCTGGAACAGAGGGAAGCATCTCTTGACCCACGGGACGGTACCATAAATGGCAGGGTGATATGCTGCCGCAGGGATGGCTCCACAGTATCGGGGCTCAGGGGGGTGACAGGCTCTGGAGCTTTGGAGGCCGGGACCAGTGGTGGGGAAGGAGAGCGTTGCCGCTTGCGTTGGGCCCAGGCCTTCAACATGAAGGCTGGCTTGCTCCTTCTAACCGGCACTGGAGAGGGAGGTGTAGGCAGCAGGAGCAGCGCCCTGGCAGCCTCCACTGCCTCCAAGGTCACCGAGATTGGCACCGACCCCAACCAGCTCTGGGGGGAGCCCTGTGTCAAAGACGTGGGACTATGCTGGTGCTGCGGTACCGGGGTCGAGCCCGGCTGGTTGCCGGGGAGAGCCTCGTGTCAAAGACACGGGACTATGATGGAGCTGTGGTACCAGGGTTGAGCGCAACTGGTCCCAGGAAGAGCCCCATGTAGGAGATGTGGGGTGTGTTGGCGCCACGGTACCGAGGTCAGTACTGAGCTTGTCCTGCAGCTCATGTCGGCACAGCGCTGGGCGGGTCCCGGTGCTGAACTGTCATGCGGTGCCGCAGGAGGTCCCGAAGCCTCGGGAGAGGGCTGCCAATCCTGCTCAGAGGCCAGGGCATGGCGCCTTTGCTTCCTGTCCTCAATTGTCCTCAGCTTGAAGGACAGACAGGTGGAGCACACGGTGACGATATGGCTTTCGCCCAGGCACCAGAGACACTTCTTATGGGGATCGTCCCGCGAGAAGGCCTTACTGCGTTCGATAAAGGGTTTGAACCCTGACACGGCGGATGATGGAGCAGCACAATGTTCCGGCCCGAACGGGGAGACCTTCTTTGGTGGAACTAAGTCCACAAATAGGTGTTACCAGTCAGGCGAAAAGCTCAAAGTGAATGAAGGACAGGCTGCTTGCAAAGTGTGAGGAGCAGGCAGTTTCACAACCGACGTGAAGGTGGAAGAAATGAAACTGGGGAGGGGCCGAGTGGCAGCCACATATATAGCCACGGGGTGGCGCAGGGGGGCGGAGGCCACCTGCCCTCTTCTGACAGGCTAGGGCAAAAAGTTCCGACCAATCCGGTGCTCTGGCACGGAGACACCTATGTCTGAATGAATCCAAGCAGCACTCAAAGAAGAACCCCTAGATAGAACCCTGCCCCACCACAGCTCTCGAAGATTTTATAATCAACATGTGTGGCTCTTGAGTTCCGTAAGTTTGGCCACCCCTGCTCTAGCCTATAAAGTGATACCCAGAGTCTGTGAGCATGACATGAATATCTCTGACTTGTAATTAACTCTATAGCTTGTGTGTGGCTTTAAATAATCACTTTGTCCTCCTTTGGCAGTTTACATCCTGAGCACTCAATGCACTTGACAAATGTAATTTGACCTCACAGTCCCCAGGAAACATAAGCATAATCCTATTTTACAGATGAGGCCACAGGCAGAGGTGTGAAGGGACTTTGCCAAGGACCAAGCCTGCCTGTGACAGTTCTAGGGGTGAAACCCAGGGCTCCTCTCTCCTGAGTCATGTGCCAGATGAGAACCTAGGTGACACCCAGAGTGTTTACATACAGGGACTGTGCCCAAGTTTAAACAAACACCACAAAGGTCTTAACAGTCAGCCATCATGGAGATGCTTAACCAGCTATCACTGGAACAGAATCAAACCAATAAAGCATCCATTGGTACTAGAATGGGGACAGTATCTCACAAAACACTTGACTTCATTATCACGGCTAAGCAAAGGGGGTAGAAAGTGGCTCAGCTTATGCAATCAGCTGGCAGAGGAGGAGAAAGGAAATGGAGGAGAGACTCTCTGACAAAGTGGGATTTTCTCCCACAAAAGTTCAGGCAACAAATAAATCTGTTAGTCTTTAAGTGCCATAGGATTCCTTGTTTGTTTTACTGAACTAGACTAACATGGGTGCTCCTTTGGAACATGGCACTTACAAGAACATTTTTACAACTTAGGAGCCAAAATGAAGTTCTCTTACCACAGTAAATGTCAGCAAGGAGAAGGCTAAAATGTATTGCAGAATGACATACAAAAGTCTTCTACCTAATGGGTTACATGACGGTCTGGATTCCAGGTCATATGCCACAGGGAACAATGGCATTTGAACATTTGAAAACAATATGGCCAGCATGCCAGCAAAGAAATGAACTGTGGAGGCTTTCATGTTTCTTTACACATATCTACCCTACTCACTGGCAAAATGCAACACCAAAGGCTGACTGCAAGTAGCAGATTAATTGAAAATGTGGTATGCCATTCATGGAAAAAGTCTCACAGCTATGAACAGTCTGTTCTGCTCGCCTCAGACAACTGATGATAAACCCTCTTTCTCAATTTCTTACTGTCCGGCCCACCACAGAATAGGATTTACGTCAGCAACTACAGGGGAAGTCTGGCCTGCCTCTAAGTCACTAGAGGCAGAGTGCCTTTCTAAACTGCAAGTTTAATGCGTTAGGAAACCATTATGACTTGATAATGCCCCAAAGCCTTAAGACGTGATACAGTCTCCTTTATGAAGGCACCACCAAGCCACATCAAAAGCTTTTTAAGAAGCCATGTCAAAAACCATGTCAAGATGGCAACATGATTTAAAAATGTAATTTCAAAACAGGTTGGTTTCCCACACAAGGCCAAAGAGCATTCTAGCATAACCAGGTCACTGCTGTGCTGTAACAGACCTTCTAACACAGCAGGTTTTAAAACATAGGAAGGAAACCAAGTTATAAATGTATCCTTCAAAAAATGTACAGGCCAGGAGCTTTGCCATTTTTCTCATAAATAGCAGAGAGTTTTGATTCTATGCCCAGTAATCTCACCACAATAACTAATCACACTTTGCACTTACATGGTGCCTGTTAGCTGAAGATCTAAAAAGTTCTTGATCAGATATTAAACCAGCTTCACAACAAGCTTGCAGAGTAATATGCAATGACCAGTTTACAAGTGGATAAACTGAGGCACAGTGACTTACCCTTGGTCCCATAAGTCAGTGGCGAAGCTCAGTCCAGGACCCTGGAGTCCTGGCTCCCAGAATCTGCTAAGCACACATTTCCTGAAGAGGGTACTTCAAAGCCAACAAAAAACACATTTACCAACACAAACAAGTCATTATTGGGAGCAAAGCATTCCAGAAGGCATTGTATCATGATCTGAATACAGAACTGGTGACAAACCACCTAAATTATACACCCTGCTCTGCCAATGACCTGCCACATGACCTAAAGTAAAATCAGGGGGGTTTGATTGTTTAATTGGTTTTGAGTGGCCTCAATGTACCCATCTCTAAAAATTGGCATTACCCCATTAGTTGGAAGGGGTAAGTGAATTTAGTGCTTTGTGCTTATGCAGAGTGTCAAGGATTCAGTCAATTAATGTGTAAGTTAAAACTGTAGAAGCTGTGTGTAGTACATACAAGGGTAGTGGTGTACCTGCATGGAACATAGCATCACCAGAGCTAGATTTATTTTTAAGGTTTATCATCTGGTGGGGAAGGGCTGTCTTCTTCTGTACTGCTAATTAAAATCCAAAACCCCACTTCTCATTAAACAGGAATGAAGCATGACCCAATATAAAACAATAGAAGGGGCCGCCTTGATAGGTCTGACTGCAGCAGCGGTTACACATTATTCCAAGAGTTGATCTCAAATGACAATGGAGCAGAAAATGAAGTAGTAAAAGGAGAAATATCTCTCCTTTGACAAAGAGGAAGAAAGATGTGGAAGGATGGAATTTTCGAATCTTCTCAAGCATATTTCAGGCAAAGGATGGCAGGAAACGTCTCTAGCAGTAGCTGAGCATGCCTTTGTTTCTACTCTTGTGAGACGTGACTAGCCTTCTGGGTGCAAGCAGAATGTATCTGATTGCTCAGTTGACTCCTGATGCTGAGAGCTGGGCTCAGGTAAGAAAGCTTGGTACCTTGGAACATCGCAGTTACAAACACCTCAGGAATGGAGATTGACTGCAACTCTGAAATGTTCGTGGCTCTAAACAGTTATAGTTTTTCCTTTGAAACTTTATGACTGAATATTACTTAAGATAGTTTTGAAACTTTACTGTGCAGAAGAAAAATGTGGTTTTAATCATCTTAATTTAAATGGAACAAGCACAGAATGTTTCCTTACCTTATCAAATTAAAAAAACAAACAAACAAAAAAAAATTTCCTTTATTTATTTTAGTAGTTTATGCTTAACACAGAACTTTGCTGTATTTGATCCCCACCCTCCCATTTCTTACTCCTTTTTCTCTCTCGCTTCTGCCCGTTTGCACACTTCTGGTTCCAAATAAGATGTGTGGTGGACTGGACAGTTCCTAACTACAAGGTTCTACTGCGGCTTACTAACTAGCAACTCAGCATACAAGATTTTTCAGCTTCCTACCTATTCAAATGGTCTCCAGTGTCGAGCTAGGATCACAGAAGTGGTCACAGGGGATTACCTCCATATTGCATTGACTAATCATGTCACATTAAATATCTAATAGCTTCATTCTCTAGTAATTTGGAAGGATGGTGCCCAAATGGCTACTAATTATGATGTTGCGAAACTGGATCTAGTGACCTATTTACAACTCTGCTGTCCCCTGACCCAGTTAAAAGTTGCAATGCAGGCAGGACCCAAACAGGGAGGTTTCTGGAAATTTTCAACAGCTGGTATCTGTCTAATGTAGTACCACTGCAGCCACTGCTTCACGCTATCAGCGACCAACAAATGGGGTGAGGCAAAATCTTTTATTGGACCAATTTCTGTTGGCATGAGAGATGCTTTCAAGCTATACCAAGCTCTTCTTCACCTCTAGGTCACTGGAAAGCAGGTCTCTCTTATCAAGACATTGCCTCACTCACCTTGTCTCATGTCCTGGGACCCACTCTGCTATAGCAACACAACTACTTCTCTGATTATCACCCTTCGTGAAATCTTGCTGTTGAATATTATTCAGAAGGTTATAGTCAGAAATCATCATCTGACTGTTTTAGATTCCCTTGAGCCCTGTCAATTTGAGATCACAGCAGGCATGGAATGGAAACTTGCATTTCACCTCTTGACAATGGATGAAGGTCAGGTGACTAAGCGGATCATCAGATCCCCCTTCAGTATCATGTGCTTTTGGCCTGCTTACAAAACTCAGCTGGCTTGAACAGAGCTACTCAAGCAAAACCACTCCTAGACCCCACTGTCCCAGACAATTCCTGTGTCCCCAACTTCCCTGAATGGGTTAGACGGGGTTTCACCTTCCTACGCTGCCTCATTCAACATGTAGAGGAGGTTTTTAAGAGTAGTTTAGAGGATGTGCATAGCAGTATGGTGCCTTTTTATACCAACCTGCAGCCAATTCTCTGTCTCCATGTTATCTGCCTAAGATACTTATGGCTCCCTTCACCAGGGCATCTAACATACTTATCCCCCCACTCCCATGACACAGGGAAGTACAGCTGTCTCCACTTCACAGATTGAGAATGGAGGCACAGAGAGGAGCTATGGCAGAGTAAGACTTCAGTCTGGATCTACTGAACCCACAGAGCTGCCAAATGTATCTGAGGTGCATATGGGAAGCGAACACCCTCGAATTTTCCATTAACACTGCACTGAGGTAGGTCTGGAAGAAGAAAGAACAGTCTTATGCAAGTCTAAGTTTGAAGTAAATATCCCTATAGTAAACATGAGCTCGCATTTAACTTAATTTAAATTCACTCTTTTCTGAGGTTTGTATGTTACTTCTGTTATCTCCAAACCCCAGAGGACTTGAGCCCATGTCAAACAAAGGGCAGTGGCCTTAGCTGACTCCACAGATCAATACCAAGTGCCACGAAGTGACCTAAGATATCAGCCTCTCCTCCTTCCAGACCATTCAGGCTTGCATATCAGCTGACAGCAGAAGACACTTCCAAATAACTACCTAAACGAAGCCAAACCTTGTAGCCTGCAAAACAATCTGATATGGGGGAAAGCATGTAATCAACAGAGCACAGGAGGGCACAAGGAGAGGAAGTTCTGGTTCCCGGGTACTTCAGTTACCTAGAGGAGCAATGTAAATTGCTTGTTACAGTTTTGAACACAGGGGGTTTCTCTGCCAGCACCACAAAAAGCCCAAACAAAAGTATTAAAGCTGCATCTTCCAAAAAGAAAAGAAGGAAAAAAAATTATGCAAGTAGGGCCTGGGTCTTAATAACAAGAAAAGTGACCGATGTCTGGGCATGGATTACCTTCAGGATAGAAGCAGGAATAGATGTCTCTCTGGGTTTTTTGGGGCTTTGTTTTTTTTGTTTTTTGTTTGTTTTTTTTTTTGTAATAAGCTGGGTAACAGATACAAGAAATCATATTGCTCAGTGACAGAACAGGGGAAGAGACCCATTTCAACCTCACATGCTGGGGAGCACCACATACTGTTAAGGGAAGGGAGTCTTTTGACACATTAAAATACAATCCAGATACTTCTTTCCATTTTCTGGACGAGGTACATACAGTATGACCATAGGCCAGTGGTTGTCAAACTTTTTTCCTCAGACCCAGCTCTGGACCCCTCTGCTATGCAGCAACCCTCCACTGAAAAAAAGCAGCTGCTGCCAGAAAACTGAATAGTGACCATGGCTGCGGGGAGTGGGGCGGGGGTGGGAATCCCTCATAGCCTTCATCCTCTCTTGAGGCTTATGTCTACACATCTAATCTGAGATCACCTACATGAAACATGGAGAGGGTGATCCCACATGCCATATTCCTGTCTAAAAATCAGGAAGTATGTCAAGTCTCTAAAACTGCATGTAGTAGCCTGGAATGTATGTGTGGGAGCACCTTGCAAATGGGGGGAGTGACCTGGGTAGAGAAATGAGATGGAAGTGCTGAGACAGGGGAAGGAGAAGAGAGCCAATGCCAGGCTGGAAAGAAAGGTCCTGGAAGATCCTGTCTGCTGCTGAGCCTGTTCAAGTCCCTCCAGGTCCTGCTCCCTTCTCCACTGCCCAGTCCCAGGAACTGAAGCAGCCTCTCTGGGGTCCACTTTCACCTATGCTCTTCATCTGCTTCCCTGAGTCTGCATGAGTTTCCATGAACACACAATCGTCCATAATATTGTGCTTGAAGGTGTGCTAGCTCTCTCTGCTTGGCCTGGTGAGCCCTGTCACTCTCAGTGTGCATAAGCAACACAACAGAGCTATCCTCTCCCTTTCAGACTGGGACCTTGTTATAACTTCTACTTTCAGCAGATACAGCTCTGAGTTGGATTTTATTGTTGCTCAGGCTTTCTAATTGTAGGAAAAATACCACACTTTCTAACACAGGCTCCTACTACAACAGTTTGCTTTTCTCTTCTCTTTTTAATTATCAGTCAAAAAATCTCTGGAAAGAGTTTTTATTAAAATCTACAAGTTGTAATTTTTGTTGGAAGCAAGGGAATTCTCAGCCCACTGACAAAAAGAGGCAACTCCTAATTTGCAAAAATAACTGCAATCCCCAGATCCCAAAAATGGTGGAATAAGGGGGTGTTCAAAGTTTTTTCTTTTCTTCATTGGGTCTATTGATAAAAAACACAAAGGTTGCTTGCCAATGACCTTAGTCCTTTTCATATGAATGAGTGAATCCCAAAGAGATACTGACTCAGAGAGCAGGCACAGAAATTGTTTGAACAATAATTAGCACCTCATTGTTAATTCTAAGGACTCACATTCCTGTTTGTCTCAATGCTCTCTACTGAAGGCTGATACTATGCTACAACAGGCTGCAGATGAGCAAAAGGCAGCCACCTCCTTCCTTCCCCTTCCCCCACATCTCCACTGTCAGAGACCCAATGCCTTGTGAGTCTGTGACCCAGTACTGGGTTGTGACCCTAACTTTGATGAACATTGCCGTAGGCCATGTGGTCTGCCCCAATCCAGTGCAATATCACAAGCTCCCCAAGCCACTAGAGTAGAGGTGGACTAACTACAGCCAGCAGAGCACATCCAGCCCGCCAGCTCCAAGCCACCCCCTCCTCATCTCTCCCATAGCTCCAGCAACAGCTCACGTTACTGCTCTTCTCCCTCTCCCTCCCAAGTCCAGTGACGGGTTGGGTCACAGCCAGAGAGCTGCTGCCACTCCCCTGCCCTTCCAGCTCCAGCTGAGTTGAGAGGGAGGGGCAGCCGTGGCTTGACCTGTGGCCAGAGAGCTGCCGCCATGCTCCCTCCCTTTCTCAGGTTCAGCAGCAGCTCGTGCCACAGCCAGAGTGCTGCCATGCTACCTTGCCCTCTGAGCTCCAGCTGAAGCTGGGAGGAAGGCAGTGTAGCAGCAGAGCTCTGGCAGCAACCCAGGATGCTGCTGGACCTGGGACAGGGAAGAAGCATGGCAGCAACGCCCTTTGACTGCAGCGTGAGCCACTGTTGAAGCATGAAGAGCGAGAAGAAGGGGGAGTGAAGCCCAGCTCGACCCCTGTTTCTGGGTTGGGAAGCCTGGTCACTCTCCCCTCAAAGACCCACCCCTCCCCCTTCCACCTGTGGCCCACTGTGAGTAGCTGTATGTGGCCCTCAGGCCAAAAACTTTGCCCACCCTGGCACTAAGAGTCTTCATGCCTTCTCCTACCTCCTGGGAAATCTTGGAACTGCAAACCATCTGGAGACTCACAGGGTGGAGGCAGCATGATGTGCTAGTGGACCCCATAGCTGTATTTACAGTACATCCATGTAATGAACATTACCAGACTACTTCAGATGCTGCAGAAAAAGGGCATGTCTACATACTATAGCCTACAGCTCCACTGCTGTTGTATTCTTGCTTTCTACTTGACAGATGGGGTTTTAACACTGACATAAGCAATTTACCTCTCTGAGAGGTAGTGGCTAGTTGTATCTATACTGGTGGGTTAACTAACTTACTATAGTGCCCAGAGAGTCAAATTCTTCACTGCAAAGGTTAGTTCACTTTTAAAGAGGGCTCCAGAGTCTGTAGTAAACACAAAGCCAGTGCACTACAATGAATTGCCCCACGTATAATCAAGCATTTTCAAAGCAGATTAACTCGACAAATTTCAGATTCAAACACTCTCCCCTCCCCATGTAAATAAGCCCCAAGGAACAGAACAACCCACTTCTCTCTTACCCCCTTTCAGAAACCAGCTCACTGTAATTTCAAAACACACCTCCAGCTCGTAATCCTCTCATTTAAAGATGATGAAAACAACTTTTGATACACACCAGTTTTCAAAGCCATTGCCCAGTCAGTTGAGCAATGGAATGATCAATGTTGTAGGAGTCCTCACCACCACACCCTCCCTCAGTTGTTCCTGAATCTCTTTTCTAACAGGCTCTCCAGTTTTCCACAACATGTTCAAGAGAGGATGTTGTGGAAAATACCTTTTAAAGCTTTACTGGGTGTCTGAAACTCTGCCTGCTAAATTAGCACACACCGATGAAACCAAAACCTAGAACAGAGCCAACCAAATAAGTTTCAATGTCGCCAAGCAGCATTCACCATAGCATTTGAAAGACTAGGGACATAAAGTTTAATAGCACTATCCTCACCTGCATGTGCAAACTGTACTTGGGCACTGACAGACATTAATAGTGCTGGTGGGATTCTCTGCACCTATGTTCCCTCTAAGCTGTGAGTGCGTGCGCACACACACAGGTTGTGGAGCCAGTGCACGCAACAAAATAAAGCACACACAAAAAAATTCAACAGTGCTAATATTTTTGTGCTACTGTAAGAAGGCAGTTTCAAATAGCATGTTTCAAATAAGGTTTTGTAACTTATAAAATAATTTCCATCACCATATCAAAATAAAATTTAGATATTATTCACATCATATGCTTCGTTGCGCTCACAAGTTTGAACACACTCACTGGAGTGCGCACAAATTTGGATACTGGTTCTGAAAATTTGCACAAAAGACATTTTTTGCACACACAGACCATGGAAAATTAGGGGGAACATTGCCCTGCACCTGGCTTAAAGTCTTTAAACTGTGAGTTGAGGACTTTAATAACTCATTCCTAGGTTAGAGGTTTATTACAGGAGCGGGTGGGTGAGGTTCTGTGGCCTGCACTGTGCGGATCAGACTAGATTATTATATAGATACCCCTTCTGACTGTAGAGTCTATGAGTCTACAATATGGCAGTCACTTCCTAGGTCCAAAGTGAAAATTTGCCTACATCATACACATCTGAAAACATGTTAGGTACAGGACTGAGAAGACTGTGCACTGGCCAAGATCTGACTGGGAGCTGTAATGGGATACAATGAGCATTAACTCTCACTTAACATTAATTTTAAAATGTTAAGTACAAGAAGCAACAGAAGCACAGACATTTTAACTGTTATTTGTTTTCCTTTAAGACATGCATTCATGACCGTTTGAAACAAAATCTGGAAGTAATTCCAATCAAACCAAGAATGTTATTTTATTTTACTAACAATCACTTAAAACTGGTTTTTCATCCACAGGTTTCAAAGCGCTAAAAAGAGATGGGCAAGTATGATTGTCTTCTGTTTACAGATGAGAGACAGACAGAGGAGGCAAAGGAAGTAACTCATCCAGACACAGCCAGGCAGCGAAAAGGCTGGGAATAGCACTATGGTCAGAAGCCTGACTGAAAGCAGGCTAGTGGCTAAGGTACTGGAAGGAGTTAGTCCAGACACAGGGTTACCAGATACCAAAGCACGGAAAGGAGGACAGGGAGCTCTGAAAAGGAGGACATTGGAGGATGTGGAGAAAATGTAGTCTTAATATAACTGTTATTACCATATTATATCATGGAAAATGGGTAATGGTTAATGAATGCTGCATTAAAAAACTGCACAATATCATGTGTTTTTAAATTATTTTAAAATAAAGAAAATTGCCAAAATGTTTTTACGGAAAACTAGATTTTTTTCATTAAAGTTTGTCATGACCCTTTCATTAAAGTTCATGAGACTAAAGCTAAAAAACTAAATTTTCAAATATAAACTTGAAAAGTACCTAAAGAAGTTTAAAAAAAAAAAAAAAGAAAAAAAAGAAAACCCGGTTAACTCACTTCTCATTTTTCATTTTCTACAGCAGCCCATTTTTACAGTTTAAAACAAAAATGTCCTAAATTGTTTCTATCCAGTTCAAACCTGCCCCTTTAGTGGTTTTATTTAATTGGTCCCTTAATAATTTTATTTATGGTAGACTTTATTTTCCTTCATTTTATTGGTATCCCTACTCTCCCTCCCCCCACCCCTTTAGCCGTTTTTGTAGGGAGCAAAGGCCAAAAATAGAAGCACCTTTCACAGGGCTTGAACCCACAACCCAAATGTTAAGACACATTTCTTCCCAACTGAGCTATCCAGGTAGCTTTGTAAAAGCAGCCTCCAGAGCCAAGGGATACCTGAGCTCTTAGTGAGACAGCTTGGTTTGTGAGGAGCTGTGACTGGGCAGTGTCTGCACATGACCACCTCCGATCTCTAGCTGCTGGGGGAAGAGCCCCCTCTCCATAACTCAGCTGTCAGAGGGGTTTTTAACATTTCATTCCTGATCAGTAAAAAGCCAGACAAAAGCACCTATTTTTAAAATGCCTGGAGGACGGAGGACAGGAAGGCAAAAAGGAGGACATGTCCTCCTTTTGCTGGATGTCTGGTAACCCTATCCAGACAGAGGCTTTGCTGGCAGCACATAGTCTTCAGGGTCAGTTGGACACTTATGTATAAAGAGGAGAATTTCCAACCTTCAGTTAAGTCCTTCAGCAAACATGTAACAGGTGTCAACGGAGGTGGCAGACATAATGGCCCCCCCACCCCACCCCCCACACAGTCCTCTAGACTATGGAGCTCACAGGGAGGAATGTGAAGTATCCATCTCCCTGATGGGTCTCATCTCCGGGCTATGCAGCTCAAGGGGAAGAGTGTTAAGTATCGATCTCCCCTGATGGGCCTCAATTTCTTGAGTTTCTACCGCCCTAGCCTTGTGTCATCGGGGGGGGGGGTGAGTTTCTATCCCCCTGAACAGTTTTTCTGCACCCCCGTCACCACGAAGGAGGGATCATTGTCCAGGGTCCCAGTTACATCACTGGTCCTGACCTGCACCTCACTTTCAATTGGCTATTTTATACTCTAGCCGTGCAGTACACTATTTAAGACCCTGCCTCGGTTGGCTCGAGTGTTCTCCCACCCTCGAACGCTAAAGGGCACGTCACGAACCGGTTGGACTGATCCCCCGACCAAGACAGGGAGCTCCCGCCCGCGAGACTTTTGGATGTACTCGAATTGCCGGCCGAACAATTACGTCCTGGGATGCTGCAGCTGGTCTGCCTCCTGGCTTTGGGTTCTACTACGGTGCTAGGACAGGTATTATAAACTGATACAGTTATTCTATCTCTCTTCATTTGTTTCTTTCCCTTTTTTTTTCTTTTCTCTATAATACTATTTATGCATTGTTTATAAGTGTAGTCTTTTTTCTTCTTTAGGCATTGTTTATAAGTATAGCTTTTCTCCATTTATGCTTTGTTTATAAGTGTAGTTTTTTTTCCATTTATGCATTGTTTATAAGTGTGGTTTTTCGTTTGTACCCTGTATAGTCCTTTTTCTACATAGCTGTTTATTGTCCCACTTGTATCTTGCACAGTCTTTTTCACCGTGTAGCTGTTTACCCCACCCCCCAGGCATTTTTGTTGCCATTTCGTTGTATGACTTTATGGGACCACTATAAAATTTTTTCTACTGGAAATTGGTGTCCGTTTCCTTGGTGGGTGTTGCCGGTCCATCACAGTTACATCGCAAACCCGGGGGTTCAACAACAGGCAAAACAATTCCTCCTTTACATCCACCAAAAGTAAGCTCAGCCTGAGAGGCACATTGTGGGCCAGGAAGACCCTCACACACCATAGGTATAATTCACAGCTTTCATCAGTCTCAAAGCCTTTTACAACCACCAGTTAAGCCTCTTAACATCCCCCTATGTTGGATGATATTCTCATTTTAAAACTGATAAAATGAGACACAGCTAGAGTAACATAGGGATAACATTCCACCTTTTTACCCAGCAAGATGAAATTTTTGTTTTCCTGCGCTTTACTAACCTTCATGCCCAATACAGGCCTAAAAAACTGTACATGGAAGCAATCATACAACCATCTTTCTCAGAAGAACTGGTTTTCTGCCCTTTCTCCAAGATCACATGACAAATTTAAGTTAGCTTCCCCCCTTCTTCACAATGGCAGCAGAAATACTCAGTGAAGATTCAGGTTCACACATTTTTCCTGCAGAGCAATCTTGCAAGGCACATTCTGTTTTCTTATAAACACATCTTACCTAAAGGTATTGAAACCCCAGATTCTCGTTTACATTGTTCAAAAACTTAGGCGAACAAAATCCCTAACTAAACATGACCCAGCTTATTTCCAATTAATATTTTCCAAGACTCACTAGGAATTTCCAGATATATCTGGATGGATACATCACATATCAATACCACCATTCCCCCTCCCTCACTCCTCTCCATATTTCTACATAGCCATACATTTCAAGGCAAGGTCGCTTCAACACAGAGGCCAACCAGTGACAAGATGGCAGGATATCACACATGGGACTTAAAGAAGGAACAAGCTGTGGACAGAAATCAATGGTGATATGGTACTGCTCTCCAAAAATGCAAATGGCAAAACTGCTACTGCAAAAATGCTCCAGGATTGGAAAAAAAATATTTCCACTCTCCTTTATCTCCATAGGCTGTAAGTTTAGCAGGTTTTTATAAACTACCTTTACTTACTACTTGTATCTCTGTATCAACAATATGGGGAGAGTGCAGTGTTAAAAGGAAACCTGAGACCTAGACTGTGAAAGCCTTACCAATAAAATAATCCAGTAAAGCCACATGGGAGGAGATTTGACAAGGGAAGAAAATTTAACACTGATCTATGTACTACAGCTGGGTTATATCAGAATCAAATTACATTTGGAAAATTCCACTGGGATATTACCCAGTTTAAGGTATTGTCACCTCACATTTACAATGAACATGGCAATCAACAGCAGGTTTTAAAGTTCAAATACTGCACACACAATGTTATATAAAAACACAGGACTGAATAAACTGGATATTTTGCTATTCTTTGCTTAATTTAATGCCTTACCACAGTGACTGAAAACTTTATTTGCATCATATTAGTGCCGACAGGCTTGGGTTGGAGTTCTACTGTGCTTGGTGCTACAGGCAGTCCCTGCCCCAAGCCGACTGCAGACTAAAGAGACAAAACACAAATGAATGCTGGGAGAAAAGGTGCTGTCAGAGCAAAGGCATGTCCCTGGGCCCTTCCTCTGCAAAGCAATCAGTGCTAGCTAGCTACAACAAACAAGTTCCAGGGCTCCTTCCATCACTTCCCACCCCTAGCCTAGAAGAATTCATCTGGAGAACAGGAAGCCCTAAGCCTGCTTCTCCATGGGGGACAGAAGCTGCAATTAGGTTTACAGAAGAGTTATAGTCTATTTAAGTCTTCACACCTCCTTCACCAATGGAGTAAGTACCATATAAGGCACAGAATATAGGGGATAAAAAAAAAAAAAAATCAGGGCTTTCCAGTTCCCTTTGCCCCCCTACAGCAGAAACCCACTGGAAGCATCCTTCCAGCTCAACAGTGGGAGTAACAGCAGTCAAGAAAAGTTCTGAATTTCCCACTGCTGTTATCACCATGAGTTTCTTATCTCTTTTCATCCCATCCCCTCCTTCACCACTTCAACTCTCCCCTGTACCTGATGAACTTCTCAAACCTCCTTCCCTCCCCCTTTAGGCTCCTTTCTTAATAGCTGTTCTTCTTTCTACTCCAACCAACTTCTAATCTTTCCCTGCTTCATGCTTTCACAGTGAAGAAGTTTAACATCTAGTGTGTCTGTGACAGTAATAAGAAAAAATGCAAATGAGAGAGAGACAGAACCAACCTGCCATAAACACACATCACCCTGATCACTTTGCCTGTAAGCCTTAGCCATCTCCCTTGCTTTCATCAAATCAGATTGTGAGCTCATGAGGAGGGACCATTTCTTTGTATGTATTTGTATGGTCCCTAAAATGATGGGTCTCTGAAGAGGTCTTATTAGGCTTAATTTTTAGGTCAAATGTGAATCCAACAAGATCGAGTCATTTTCCAACCCAACCCTTCCTCCCAAATCCATTAGTGCCACTATTATCTCCTATCAGTGGGGTCAGCACTAAGCAGGCAATTAGGGCAATTTTAAACCAGACAGTCCTCTTTCAGGTAGCTGGTCCCCTATCAGGTACAGACACAAAGCTGGACATGGTTCTTCCTGATTATTGACAGGTGATGCCATTTTGAAAAGCATGGTCCCAGACCTAATGTGACATCACACACACTGTAACTGTGATGTCACACCACACGGAGAACACCACTTTGAAGAGCATGCCATGGCATCACACATTGCATGAAGGGTGTGTCAGAGGTCATGATCATGGGGGTAAGCACATGCCAGTCCTCAGGCACCATAACATCCTGCAGTGGCAACTCTGCTTGGCATGGGTGAAGGGTTGGTGATGTGTTCCTGGCATCTAATGACCTCCACTGTACAATGAAAGGTGCTGCAACTCCTTGGTACACTTATTCTGCAGCATGCACTATACGGGTAGATGAAGCTGGCAGATGCAAGACATCCAGCTACTGCCACGGGCAAGAAGAGATCTGACCCAACCCATGAGAGAGCTATGTTAAAGGGGATGGTGTGGAAGTAAAGTAGGGTAGAGCTTCAGGAAAGAAAATCCTTAACTCTCCTCCTTCCCCCATGTGAATACTTCTATGCATCACTGCTACTCTTGGACAACCCTCCCAGAAAGAAAAGAGCTGCACCTCAGAGGCCTGCTGATTGTTCATCATGGCAGCAAACACAACCTTCCTGGGGATGCTACACTGAAGGAGTACATGATGGGTATTTTTTTGTAAGCACATCCATTCCAAATGCTGGGCCAAGTTATTCTAATAGCTACAACAACAGCATTCTTGAAGTCCTTACTGGAGGATTCCAAAATGAATTCCTTGCCAGCCCTGAGTGAAATGGGAGAGGTGAAAGGACAGGTGGACCAAGCAGAGCAGGGCTCAGCTCCGCTTGCCATACTTCTGGTAAATCAGTTAATGTGCCTGTGCTCTGCAGGTGGATCTGTGCTGCTTGCGTGCTTTAGTCAGCAAGTAGTGGAGTGCGAGGTACTGGAGAATTACGCCTGTCCGTGGGCATGGAGACAGTGTTGAGAGTGATCACAGGGGCACTCTGTGGCAAGGAAGGTCTCCTTTCCCCCTGACCTTGATCAGCCTCATCATAGATGTCCTGGATAGCCCATTTGGGCCTTTTATGGCAGGGCCTCCATCTTTGGTATTCACCTCTTGTCAGGAGGCTCTGCTAATGTTATTTAGTTTAAGGAGTAATTCATCTCCCGCCAGTCCTGTGTGGTCTCTCAAAATCTGGAAGAGTAACTATCCTAACTGATACCATACTGAGGATCAAAATGTCTCATTTCCTCCCCCACTCTGTATGGGCTCCAGGGGGATTCTCCCCTCCAAAACGTGAATTTTGCTGTATATCAGAGGGAATCGTAGGGTTGAAACCAGACAGTCACCTTCTATCAGCCTCTCTCCCAATCAACCCTTCAATAACAAAGCAATGTGTTCAAGTTTAAATCAAATATTTATCAATGAAAAACAGGGGGTTTTGTTTAAATTACTAGATTGTGATTAAGAACAGCAAGGGAGGGAGTCCTTTATTAAATTGAATGGATGCAGATTTAAAGGCTGATTCCAGTACTGCATAGACTTCTCCTGCTGGAGCAAAGAAATGGTGCATGTTACCATGGAACCACATCCCACCTTCCTTTGCTCTCTCCATTTCCATTCCTTGTTTGAGTGACTGCAAAGCAGAGGCAGCTTGACATGGGGGGTTGGAAAACAGAGCTGCTGATAAAGCAGTTGTTGGCTTACTACATCTGCACCAGAAGACAGGCTGGTTGCTGGACTACAATTTTTGTCCATTCTTGACAGCTTTGTTAGTGCATTAAGAGACACCTTGATGTATGTGCCTCTTCTCGCCCTGATGAATGATATCCTCCCAGAGGCTACAGTTGGGACTGGAAGGCAGAGGAAAAACTCATTTAGGATCCACTTGTGGTTCAATCACACTCGCCACTGCTAACTGCCTCCTTATCTTAGCTCACACTGCACTTCTAAAATTCAAGCTATGCAATTCACCTTCCCAGGAAGGAAACGTCAGATTTCAGGCCCAAGGTGTTTTCAATAATAATACAGTGGCAGTCTACACTTATTGTCTAGCCATGACATAAGCTGGAGTAGTGGACAAGTGAGTTCAACAACACACTAGCTGGCCCTACTGTCTGTTATTGAAACACCTACTCTGCACTGCTCCCTGAGAACTACAGCTCCTGGCCCGTGCAAATTCTGGCAGAGCTGCAAACCACAGATTTTCAGTTTTCCCTCAGATTATTTTTCCTTAAATAAAATCTCCTCAGTAAGTAAGTGTTGTGTTGGCTTGTTGTCTCTTCTGTCTCTTCTTGGTTACTTGCAGTATCTCTCTCTCTGGCTGCCTGATGGGCGGCTGCCAGCGACAGCACAGTCCAACTTTCTTCTGGATCACCTGATGCAGTGATTTTGGGCACACATTCGAGCTTGTCTGAAGCAGTGACATACTGTCAGAAATGACAGCTAACTGAGCTGATGACTAGGGTGGCTAGCAGACTACAGTAGAGTATGCTGCTGAACACAGCTGTTGAGCCAGACCTTGCCTGCTGTTTTAGCAGTAATTAAGAGCAGTCAGTGAAGAGTTCTAGAGCTAATCAACTCACCTGACAGAAATGCAAGTTTGTATTTGAATATGAAAAATTAAACAAAAAAATTGAACCATCTTCTGCTCTCACACTTACTAGCTGGGTTCTCTCTAACAATCCTGGTGACCACATGGAAACAATTCAGACCCATGTAGGAGGTAACACATGACAACAGTTTCCATGGGGGATTGTGACTTCTCAGCAAAACAGATGGGCTAAAGTCACATTTGCAGGCCTGGCGCTCTGGAAAAAGATGCTCAATGACATCTGTTCAGCTTGAAATGTTTTGTTTGAAATGTTCTGCAGTGCTTCACGGTCATCTGTATTATAGCAGTGTGTGCAACCTGACCCGAACTTGAGGGGACCCAGCTCCAAATGTCAAGCCCAGGTCAGGTGAGTTGTGCTAAAGGAAGTACCTAACACACTTCCTATGTCTTTAGCAACTGCATGGTCAGAACCATGCCAGTGTAAGCTTGGTTTACCTGTATTTGGAGTTGTCAGAATCTTTAATTGGTATTTAACTTTACATCAGAATTTCTCCTCCTACATTGCCTTTAGATTTGAAGCTCTTTGTTGCGTGGACCACCCTCTCAAGTCTGAAGTACCTTACACACTGTTGGCGCTATACAGAAGACCTGTGACAGGGGTTCTGGGGAAAAGTGTACAGAGTAAATCCATCAGAGAAAGAGTACAAAACTTTCCACATGGGCCGTTACCAAACATCTCCCACAAACACTTACTATGATTCCCAGGGCTATGTTCATAGAGCTGCAGGGGACTGCAGCTGAAATGCCATGAGCAATCTCTCTCTTGATGGGAGTAATATAAGGACCCTGAGACAAAGACTGAGCATTACATGTAGCAACAGTAGTCTCCATGGATCATGTCACAGGGATCAACTATAGGCTCTTCAATCTGGCAGAGACTGCTCTAACATGACCCAATGGATGGAAACTAGAGCTAGGCAAATCCAGACAAGAAATAAGATATTAATTTTTAATGGTGAGAGGAATCAAGCATCCCTATGAATTAAGTTTTTATATAAAAATTTTATGTTTTTACTAAAATATCTGCTCTGGGGATTATTGTAAGGAAGGCGTTTGGCCTGTGTTATACAGGAAGTCAGAGCAGAAGATCACAGTGGCCTTTCTGGCCTTGGAATCTATTACTCTCACCTCCATATTAAAGATTCCAATCTCCTCCATTTTATGCATTTTAGCTCCTGGTGAATCCCCCCCCCCCCCAGCACCCCCAAGCTCCCCTGACGCTGTGTCACCCTGAGTGCAGCTGGATTTTTGTGGGATAGCAGGGGCCCAGCACAGCACTTGGGGCTGCACCCCTTAAGCCCCTGCACTGATCCAGCTCTGGAAAAATGGAGTAAAGAGTGAGGTGGCAAAGACTGCAGGTGATAGAAAATTACTCCACATAGTTAAGACTGAGAAGAGTTATAAAAAGGAAGATCACAAATCTGGGTGGCTGGGAAACAAAACAGATGAAATTCAATCCTGATAAATGCACAGTAATATACATTGGAAAACAATCCCAAACGTCTACAAAAAATGATGGTATCTTCATTAGTGGTTGTCACTCATGAAAGAATTCTGTGAAAACATCTGCTCAATGTACAATAATAAGTATCATAATACCACTATATCAATCCAGGGCACACCCACATCTTGAATATTGTGTGCAGTTCCGGTCATTCCACCTCAAAAATAGATTAGAATTAGAAAAGATATAAAGAACGGCAACAAAAGTGATTTCAGGTACAGAACAGTCTCCATACAAGGAAAGAGTAAAAAGACTGGGATTGTTCATCTTTAAAAAGAGACGACTAAGCAGGGATATGATAGAGGTCTATAAAATCATGAATGGTGGGAAGAAAGTAAATAAAGAAATTTTATTTGCACCTTCATATAACACATGAACCAGGGGGTCACCCAATTAAATTAATAGGCAGCAGGTTTAAAACAAACAAAAGGAAGTACTTCTTCCCACAATGCACAATCAACCTGTGTAGCTTGTTGCCAGGAGATACTGTGAAGGCCTAAACTATAACTGTGTTCAAAAAGAATTAAATTGACAGAGGACAGCTCCATCAATGGCCATAAGCCAATATGGTCAGGGATACAATCCCATCTTCTGCGTGTCCCTAAAGTCTTTGACTGTCAGATGCTGGGGCCGGATGACAGAAGATGGATCACTTGAAAACTATCCTGTTCCATTCATTTCTTCAGAATCACCTTGCATTGGCCATTGTCAGAAGACCAGATACTGAGTTAGATGGACCACTGGTCTAACCAAGGTTGTCTATTCTTACGTTTAGTTGTTTTGGGAAGTTCTCAGCTTGCCTTCAAACCACACTTCCATCGACTGAGAGCCATTTCCCAGGCACTCCACCCTGCCCTCATTCGGCCAAAACTGAAGCCAAAGCAAATGCCCTGCCTCAGAACCAGGAGTGCCAAAGTGCTCCTCCACATGGAAGGTAGTGATTGACATGCAAAACTGCAGGCAAAATGCCCTGGCTTAGTGCTAGAAGGACAGCCTGCAGAGATGCTCCCTGGTACCGCCAACAAGAATGGCTGGCCACCCCCTCAGTGGAAGAACCAGAGCCATGGCTAGAGCGCTGCCTTGTTAGAACACCCAGTGAAGACTAGTTCACAATAACACTAGGACAACACAAGTAACATAGGATATGTCTGGAAAAGCCAAACTTGGAAGCCATTGTCATCTGCTAGAGATCAAAAGTCCGTCTTCGAAACAAGAGGCACCAGAGGCTCAAAGTCTCTGGCACAGAACCTGCCATTTCCCAGTCAGTCTTGGCAGTATGTTTGCTGGGGAAGACTTATTTAGGGCTTATACCTGGCAGATTTCCAGACACAAGTCACCTGACTCGACTCTCTTTTGAAAAATTACTGCCAGAAACTTTCCTGCATGCAGTGTTGTCACAGGACTGTCGGTCCTGCAATATTAGAGGAACACGGTGAGTGAGATAATCTCTTCTATTGGACCTACTTCTGTTGGTGAGAGAGACGAGCTTTTGAAAAGCTTGTCATTCTCACCAACAGAAGCTGGGCCAATAAAAGATATTACCTCACTCACCATGTATCGCTCAGATACATTTCCTATCAGTCCTGAAAAGGTTAAACGGCAAACAAAGCCCTATTGCATAGCAATGTATTGAATATAACATAGATCACATGAGCTCACTCTAATAAAAGTCCACAGATCTCTCCTGACAGGGTGATCTGCATGTGACTTCATAAACAGGTTCGTAGGCTCCAACACAGCTATTCCACACTAACCAAGAAACAGTTAAAGTCTTGAACGTTCATTATCTCTTTACTGCTCTTATCACACTCAGAAAGAGAACCCAGTGTCACTCCGGGGGCAGCTTCCAGATTTAACATAACAGTACAAATATTACCTCACCATACCCATCCTGTGTCTCTAATATCCTGAAACTGACACGACTAAAACAGAACTGTGTATAAACAGTACAAAGAGATTCAAACAGCAGATGGACACATTCTGTGCATAAAGCTTGTCAGACAGGAATTGCCATGCAGTCTGTGGGTTCTGGTTCCATTTGCAATCACAAGTGAGGCCAACTAACTTTTAGACCTAGAAGGAAAAAGGGAAAAAAAAAACCAACAACAACAAATACTCTTCTGTGCCAGATAAAAAACATTTCAGACAGGGCTCTACTGCCTCAGGCATCCAGGGTGTCTACTCTGAGGAAAGTATTTAAACACATCATCTGTCTGAGTAACAAACCAGGGGTAACAATTTTAGAGCAACTTGCCAATGTCATCATCTGAGTCAAATTACTAAACACTGAGCTTATGGCTCTGTAAAACTAATAATTACTATTTACTTCACAAGGTTGTGTGATGCTTAGTATTCGAGAAATTATTTGGGATCTTCATGTAAAATAGGGGTGGCCAAACTTATGGAACTCACAAGCCACACGAGATGATTATTATTAAACATTTGAGAGCCCCACTGAGGCTTATACCCATATTCTTCCTACTCCAAAATTACTACCGTATATACTTGGGGATAAGCAGATCCGTGCACAAGCCAACCTCCCGCTCTCTGAGCCCCAAATATAGTATAAATGAGTAACCCACATATAAGCCGAGGTCCACCCGTGGCCTCGGCCGCTAAAGAAGGAGGGGATTCTGGCATCTGGAGCCGCTAGGTAAGGGAGCCCAGGGGGAGGGGTTGGCCTGGGGGAGCCGGTGTCAGGCCCCAGGGCCTGTTCAGAAGGCCAGCTAAAGTGGCAGCAGGGGATGGGGGCTGTCTGGGAAAGCAGTGTTAGGGGGCGGGGGCTGTCCAGGAAAGCAGCAGCACGAGGGGCATGGGTGTTGGGGAAAGGTGGCAAGGGTGTCGGGGGGAAATGGCAGCAGGGAAAAAGCAGTGGCAGGGGTTGGGGATTAGTGAGGGTGTCAGGGACTCTAGGGGAAGCCAGTGGTGGAGGGGGGGGGGGTGAGTGGACAAGGCCACATGTGGACCTTGACTTATACATGGATTGCCCATTTTTACTATTTTTGGGCCTGGGGGGAGGGTATCAGCTTATGCGTGGAGTAGCTTATCCGCAAGTATATATGGTAGTAATTTTGGAGTAGGTAAAATATGGCTGTGTGACTCAGTGCGGCTCTCGAAGATTTAATCAACTTGTGTGGCTCTTGAGTTCCATAAGTTTGGCCACCCCTGCTATATTGCTTTAAGTATACAAGTATGGTTAAAGCCATACATTCCTCAGTGTGGACACCATTATGTTGTTATAAAGGTGCTTGTACCCATTCAGCTATTTGTCTACGAGAAGGAAAAATAAGCTAAATCGGTATAAGGTTTATTTATACCAGCGTAACTGCAATCCCATGAAGGGCTTGTACCAGAATACTTTTATGGTTAAAAAAAGATCATCCCTAAGTGAATTAGTTACACCAATTCAATATCTGTATAGATCAAACCTAAAGCCTAGACTGCGTGCAAAAGTTGCAACATTCAATTTAACTCAGATTTTAAACTAGTTTAATTAAAACAGTGCTAACACAGGTAGACAGCATTCTTGTTTAAGAGGCTTAATTTAAGTCTGTTCCCAGTCGAATCAAGCTTAAGCAAAATAAGAGCATCTCCATAGTCTGAACTGGCTTAATGTCACACCCTAGGGTACACTGGTGCAAACTCTCCGTGTAAGATGGGCCTAAAATTACGTACTGCTAAGCTAAGGTTCAGTCCTAAGTTCCACTGACAAAGAACCCTTGCCCAGCATAAGAAAGTACTGCAGGTGTTACAAAATTAAACCTAATTGCCTAATGCCACCCAGTTAATGTGATGTAAAAGACTGGAGTTCAAGGAAATCAGGATGACATGTCTGGTTATGGTATTTAGACATGAGTCCCTGTCACAGCTTGGCCTGACAGGTGGCTGTCAGGTGAAGCAAAAATTGTTAAAAATTAGCAAGTTTAAAAGGAAAGAAACCGGTTGCAGTGGAACTTCCCCAGAGAAAGAAAGAAATTCTGCTCCCTTAGACTGTTACAGACTTAGGGTCAATTCTCGCCAGTCTCACTCAAAACCACCACTGAAGTATATAGAATTTTGCCTAATACTGACTGCAGGATGTGGCATTTGAATACTTCCTTAGGAGAAGCAGGCACCTCCAAGAAATTCACAGACGTACATACTTTATACTACAGGACACATTTCTGAGCACTTAGCTACAAGGTCATCAGTGAGTGTGACGCTCAGTTATCCTAAGAACAGACAACTCTTGGTGTCACAAACAAGAGCACCATGTGAAAGAGGGAATCACAGAAACGTAGTGTTCAAAAGTCAATTTCATCACCAATATCCTCTAATAGGGAAAAGTACGTATGTTGAAAGCTCTTACGAGTGACTGGCACAAGCTGAATTACTACTGTGCTAAGAAGCTGTGGAGAATTATAACAAAACTCATTAATCTTTTCAGTCTGATGTGGGGCGGGGGGTGTTTATTTTGGTTTGGGGTGGAGGGATGGTGGTTTGGGGGGGGGGGGCAGTTCCAATGGTTTATTCCCTTTGCCTTCAGAATTACATTTCTCCCAACACTGTCTCAGCAGACCAGTTGTACTAAGGTGCAAGGAAATGAGCATGCTGTAAAATTAAAACAAAGAACAAGAACTAATAAAAAAATTCCAAGAAATTAACTCTACATATTATGTGCAAGGGGCTTTGAAGACACCAGCTATACAAATGAATCCTTTAGCAAAGGCTGGCTATTTGAGAGGTAGGCAACCCTTGGCACGTGTGCCGACAGTGGCACCAGAGCCCATTCAGAGCAGCACATGGCACCCTCTGCGGTACCACAGAAATTGCCACTCCTGCCACCGAAAGCCACTGTGGGTAGCTTCGTTTGGGTGCAGTTGAGACACTGGGGATCCCAACATCCCTATGCCTCCATGTGACAGAAAAAAGCTGCGCAGAGTGGCTCCTCTCTGTAGTGTGATGCTCCCCAAAGGAGCCACTCCAGGCAGCTTCTTTCTGCAGCATGCCTGGGAAACCCTGAAAGGAGCCACTTCTTCTTGTGGCATGCCTCAGGACCCCTGTCCTCAGGCACACTGCCAAGATGAGCCACTCTGGGTGACTTCTTTCCATGGCATGCCTGGGGAGTGCTCCCATGCCAGGGGCGTCGCTGGCGCCTGGCACATGGGACCCGTGACCCAAATCCTGGCGCCAGTGCCCCTGCCCCTCCCAGTCTCCAGCTGGATCCGGCCTGAGATCCGGGGCCCAGCTGCCCATGGTGGCGACAGCCATTTCCAGCCCTTTCCTAGGCCGGGCAGCCCTATAGCTGCAGCTGTCGCTCCCTTCCCTGTCCCAGCTGGGGGCATGGCCTGCAGTCAGGGGTCCTTCCCCAGGGCAGCGACACTCCTGTCCCATGCCAACTATGACCATTACTGAATTTTCAGGCATCCGCCACATTTTTTCAGCTGAGGGAGCCACCGGCACCAGCTGAGGGCTGGGGAGCAAGTAGTGGCACAGAGGTCAGCAAAGGTTGCATAAATGCACAGCAAGGAACACCCAACAAAGTCCACTGCAGTGGTTCCCAACTTGTGGGCTGAGGACCCCTGGGGGGGGGGCTGCAGCATGGCTCCAGGGGGTCCACAAACAGGGGGGAGCTGGGGCCAGATGCCACTGGGGTCAATGGAGACCCCTGGCTTCCGGCCAGCAGCAAGCTTCCCCCAAGCAGGGAGTTTTTAAAATCCCCACCTCCTGAGCATGCTTACACCATGCTCCAGAGAGTAGCCTGGGGGGAGGCTAGGTGCAGCACCCGCCAAGAATGGGGAAGCGTGGGAAGAGGCCCTGGGGAGAGGTAAGGGGGAACCAGGGAGGGGAATCAGAGAATGGCGGCCAGGGGGATATTCAGAGGAAGGGGCAGGGACAGCGCACCTCCCCCAGAGTGGCGGGGGCTGCATCCCCCCAATGGAGCCTCTCCTGGAGCAGCGGGAGCTGCATCCTGCCAGCGGGGGCCACACTGCGCCCTGCAGTAGCGCAGCCACTAAGATAAAAAATGTAGCCAGGGGGCCCACAGACTTCCCCCCCCCCCTATGACAAGGGAGTCCTCAGCCAGGAAAAGGTTGGGAACCACTTGTCCATTGCATACATTCAAGAGCTTTATAACGGGATTAACGCAGACTGTTACCAGCTGGTCCCATTACTGGTGAATGATTTACAACCAAAGAACTAAGATTCCAAGCTGGTAAGAGAAGCAGCCAGGTAATTCTAACTTAAATTAGCTTTGCCTGGCAGTGGGAGTTGCTGCAAAGCATGGGGTGCTTATGCCTCTCCTGCTGCAGTATCTCTCCCACCCAGATCCAGCCAGTAGAGTTCCTCTCCTCCAGTTCCATCCTAGACCCTCTCCAAGCCAGCATCCAGCCCTTGCACTCCACTGAAACTGCTCTCCAAATCTAATGACCTCTTCCTAGGGAAAGCTCAGAACCACTTACTTCAGCCTCATCCTCCTTATCCGGCAGCCACCTTTGCCATCACTGACCATGCTCTTGTTTTAAAATCTTAGCTTCTCTCAGCTTCCCTGACTGTCTTCTTCTGGGGTATGTCTACAAAGCAGCTGGGAGCACACGTGCCAGCATGGGTAAACTGACACACATAAGTGCTGCTCAAACTGGCATTCTAAAAACTGAAGAGACACTATGGAGGCACAGGCAGCCACTCAAGCTAGCCAGCTGAGTACAAGCTGACCTGACTCCCTTGGTGCATATGCAGGGCCTAGCATGGACTACTATTTGGAGCACTATAGCTCGAGCTGAGGTAGCATCTGTCTGCCTGTGCTGGGAAAAATGCTCTCCACTTCTGTGTAGACATACCCCTTGTTTGCCTACCTCTGATTGCTCCTTCAACTTATCTTTCAGAGATCCTCCTCCAACTTTCTGTGGAGGTTCCACATGGCTCTGTCCTTGGTCCCCTTCCCTTCTCCCTCCACACCTTAATCCTGGGTGATCTGATCCACAAACACATGTCCTACCACCATCTCTACACATATGACTCTCAGATCTACTTCTAGTCCTGGCCTGTCTCCTGTCCACACTAAAATCTTGGCCTGTCTTGCCGACGTCTCTTTATGGAATTTGAGCCACCAGTTCAAGCTCAACATGGCCAAACAGAGATCCTGCTGTTCCCACTGCCTCTCTCCTTGATCATGGCAGACATCACCACCAGCCTGCCTGTCACTTAGGCCCGTAACCTGGTGTCATCTTTGGCTCATCTCTTTCTTTAAATCCTCTAATCCAGATTGTCTAAATCTTGCAGATTGTTTCCCTAGAATGTTTCTCAAATAGTGCCTTTCCTCTTCAGCCACAGTGCTAAGACTCATCTCACATCTCAGTCACTGCAACAGCCTTTTCTCCAGTACTGACATATGCAATATTGTCCCCACTCATCTCCATTCACAATGCTTCAGGAAAGAGCATTTTCCTACCCCATCACTTTAATTCTTGCCTCCCCCATCTCGACCACAAACTATGTCGCCACTTATAAGACCCTTCATGGTCTTTCCCCTTTCTAGCTAACATCCCTCATTTGCTACTGAGATTTCAAACCCCAACACTGACTGGCCCAAAAAGCCAATTTCCATTCTCCCACACATCATTTTTTTCAAAAAGCACCTTGGTGTCTTCTCCAATGCTTCTCTTCATGCTCTAGAAGAAGTGCCCCACAAACTACCTCATTGCCCTCCTTCAAACTCTCCTTTACCATGTGGTCTTCAAAACAACTGACTGCAGTTTGGCTGCTTGATGTGCTGAGACCACTGCCTGTCATGCTAATCAATGCTGCCTCTTTGTTTCCTTGTACTCCCCCATCCATTAGCATTGTATCATCTTTTGTCTCTTCTGATTTTACTGTAAGCTCTTTAGGGCAGCACCTGCTTTGTTCTGTTTGTGTACCAAATAATACAAAAGAGTCCCAGTCCATATTTAGAGCAGGCCTTGACAAATCCCCCTCACACCTGTGGGCCAGCCCAAAAACTTAGGCATCACTATGTGTGAGATGGTAAAAGGGCCCCCTGCATCCGAGAGATCGTCACCACTTCTTCCAGAAGCGGTATAGAGTGTACAGGACTCCCTGCCACCAAAAAGCCGCTGCAGCTACTGAGTCTTTCAGCAGCAACGTGTAAACACTCCTCTTCTTCCTCCATCCCTCCCCCTCCCCATAAACAAATGAAGTCTTTGTCAGCAGTGCTTTCAACAGCAGGGGTTGGGGGGAAAACAGCAGCACTGTAAGTGTTAGCACTGCCAGCAATTTATTTTTAGGCAGCAGGGGATGTTCACCTCCCTGCCTGCCTTGGAATTGCCAGGTGCCAGAAGCCAAAACCGTGAGTACCATAGTGACCTGGCACCATGATTTGCCAAGCCCTGGATTAGAGCCCCTATTTGCTAATAGTACAAATCATAAATAAATAAATAAAAATACAAAAGAATATACATTGTGCTTTACAAAACTTGACCAGCCACCCTGATTGCCTCTCCAACATACTGGCATGAGCAATTCCACAGAATCTTGAATCCCCAGAAAGCAGGATTGGAAAAATTTTGGCTATTCCAGGGAACCACTAAAACCACAAATGAAAAGTATCTATTAGATTATCCAGTCCCAAAGTTGCCTCATACCCTACAGTTACTGTTTTAAATACCCCAAAGAGTGGGGTTCACACCACTTCACTAGTCAGCATATCTCAAAACAAGATATTTTTCCTAATATTCAGCCTAAATTCTTCTTTTCTGTACTCCATCCAATCACTCCTAGTTGTAATGTCATCCACCAGCCTAAATAATGCCACCTCAGTTTTTACACCATAACTCTACATCAAGATCATAACCTTCCACTGCCCACTTTATTAGTCAATCTCTAAGTATTTAACTTTGAATCTTTCCACATAGTCAGTATCCCTGATCAACAATGCTGCTTATTTCTATCTCATCAAATCAAATCAAATCATACGGCTGGAAGAGACCTCGTGAGATCATCGAGTCCAACCCCCTGGGAATTGAACCCAGGACCTTCTGCATGTTAAGCAGAGGTGTTAGCCACTACACTATCAACTCTTTGGTACTTCAATGCCCAGAATGGACAACAAAATGCCAGGTTTGGTCCACAGTCTGGACATACGGCCCCAGGCTTACCACTGCCATGGAACTTAAAATTCACTTTTCACTGATCGCACCCATCATGTGAATTCCATTTACGGATGACAGAGAACAGGCATCCCATAGCATATTACTTTTTCTCACATTTTGAAGTGCCTGATGCCTATGTGCAATAGTTATTTGATGGCACTCAAGTCCTATTTAGATGGAAGTTTTGCAACACAAGTGTTAAAATTAAGACATACAGTAAACAGTCTACTGATATCAACTGACCTCTGCTAACTTCTTGCCAGAAAGGAGCATGCTAAGTAGTACTTAAAATAAGGAAATCAAACAGTAGGATAACTCCTTAGCAACATCAGTGTGAAACCTAAACATGGGAGCTAGCTGGAAACACAAGAGCCTGGCCTAAACAATTTAGTTGGGTAACTAAGCTCAGAAAGCTGTAAAGCAAAGATGAAAAGCCTATCAGATGATCTGTCACCAGCACTGACCATGGAATGCTCACAAGGACTTTGTCTAAGTATATAGCAGGGGTGGCCAAACTTATGGAACTCAAGAGCTGCACAAGTCAATTATTAAACCTTCGAGAGCCGCGCTAAGGTATATAACCACATATTTTTACCTACTCCAAAATCAGGAAGCTTAAAATTCATTGCGCACTTTAATTTTATCATAAAAATAGGGCAAATATTGATCCTACTGATGTCAGATACTAATAATTATTTAAGGTTACTATGAAACTAGGCCTATACAATAAAAACTTAGCTGTCACTAGATGTAGAACACTACAGGCTTGTGGCAAGTTTTTTTAAAATCTGTGCAGTAACTTGTCAGTAGGTAAAAGCTCTGTCAGATGCTGACCTCTAAGTGTTGCACAATGTTTTGAATTTCATTGTGGAATATGATGCTTCACAGCAGTAAGTTGTGCCAAAAATTGAAAGTAATCTATGTCCAGTTTTAAACTTTTCTCCTTTGTATTTTCATTTTAGTATTCCACATCATGTTTTGGACTTGTAAAACATTATTTTATTTTAACGAGCACGCTGCATTAGGGCCTATGAGAAAATCTAAACATGCTATGGCTTCTCTGACCATGTCACGCTTCCCTTCCCCACCTCCACTGCCACTTCCCTGCCGTCTCTTACCACACTGCTGCTTCTCTGCTCTCCCCAACCATACTGCACTTCTGCCCCCCATCCCACCCGGGCCCTGACCATGCTCCTGCTTCCCTGACAATCTTTCTGCCAATAAACTTTTTCACTAGAATACTCATGGATAGTGAAAATAAAAGGTCTGAGGACTCATAAGAAACAATTAATTTTAAAATGAAAGTAATAGTAAGGGAAAATACTGCTCTCATCTTAATCCTATGAAGAGATGCACACAGGGACACCTTTCCAACTGTTCAGAATCACAACAGATCAATGAGAATTTATGGGGACAAAATGCAAGACCAGAGCCTGTTTCAGTAAGTGCTTTGGAGTCCATGCACAGAAGATATTATGGAAAAAATCCTGTTGAGTTTATTCAGTTTGGGGTCAGGCCTGTATAAATTCTAAACATCACTGTTTGGTTTTTGTAATACAAAAGTAAAATCTTTACTGGTGAGAGATTTTTTTCAGAAAGTTTACAACACAATTTTCCATCCTCAGCCCTTCACAACAATTACTCTCTTGTCTAATGGGCTCAGATACCAATAGAATCATTCATACTGCACTGAAATACAAATGGATTTTGATTACTGGTATACAACAAAGAAAAATTAACATACAGTGGGGACCCGTTAATGTGCAACACATTTGCATGCAGATCTGGTTAACGCACGCTCCAGTCATGTCCCCCAAAGCCATTAACTTAATGCGTGGGACTCACTAGCGCACGGTGCCTAAAGGCAGAAGTTGGCCTGGACACGGAAATGTATGAAGTGACCGGCAACTTAAGGAGTCCAGCGTGCTAGCTAAAAGGGGAAGTTGGCCTGGGCGTGCAAACAGGCAGAGTCAGCCTTCTAGTGCTGCACTCTGATTTATTTATTTATTTGCCGCGGTCCCATTGGCGCGTGATCCATTTAATGCGCAGTTGTGGGGGCTTGTCCCCCGACACCCGTGCGTTAACGGGTCCCCACTGTATGTTGAATGCTATTTAATCAGTGGAAGTATAGTGTTGCTATTGAACTTTGCAGTGAATGTAAACTTTCTTGGTAATTGACTTAGTTATATTAGTTAAAATTTTCTTATAAAATAAATATACCAGCAGTTCCTTCTGCAAACAGATGACATACTGATGTCTTAGGCACACTTGTTCAATGGACTTAAGGAATTTTTTTTTTTTCCCTAAAGCCAGTTTTCAGTAGTGGTGGTCTATCCTAAGCCTAAATCATCATGCATGCTGAAAATGAACCATGATCCATAATAAGTAATTGTAACATTCTTTAAATTAATAGAGGTTTTTTCAATAACCTTTTGACAGTAGTCAGTGGTTGTCGATGCAACACTTGTGTCAATTTTCAGTCATTTCTGATGAGTCTTATTTAATTCTCAAAATAGAAATATAAGAGAAATAATTTTGCATTATATTACAATATCTGGAAATGTCAGGTGATTTTTAAAAAAGAAAATTAATTTACAATTGCTTTTCAAATTTGAATTGCTAAATTATCATCACTTATCTGTAGTTCATTGTAGACTTGTTCTTGATCAATTTATGTTGCCAGCTTTAAAAATATTTACCCAGAAAACAGTATCAAAAAAGAAAAGTAAAAAATCATGCACTCAGAAGGTCAGACTTTTTCTTTGCTGGTGCTACTTTAATTTTGCCTCTGTGTGCATCCAGTTTGGACAATGAATGAAGCCTGTGATGTTGTAATTAAAGACTGTATCATAATGCACACACACAAGGAGGGTAGAATTAAAATTGTGTGGGTAAACTAGAATCTGACATGTCTTTACACCTAGCTGATGACATTGCTTTTCCCTGCTGGCTCTCAAAATGCTGCCCCTCCCCCGGCTCTGACCATGCTGCTTTTTTGTGCTGGCTCTCACAATGCTACTCCTTGCCTGCCAGCTCTCATCATGCCGCGGCCTCTCTGCTGTCCCTGACAATTGCAAATTTCTCACCCCTGGGTCCCGCCATGCTGCCCTTCCCTGCCTCTCCCAGGAGCCGCAATTTTTCTTTAAAGAGCCGCATGTGGCTTGCGAGCCACAGTTTGGTCACATCTGGTATATAGGAAAGAGGAGTCTTTCAGAGAAGGGAACACATGAAAGTTGAAACAAAGCAGAATCATGGCCTGGGAACTTTATGAGCAACAATTCTAGAACAGCACCACCCTAAGGTGCAACTAACTGGTTTAGAGGCTGCACACCCCATGGCATGCTTGACCTCAATTATTCAGCAAGGCGCCTGGATTTTAAAGCACACCCATGCAGCAAATCAGAAAATCTGCAGATGTTAAAAAGTTAATGCTGAATTCAACATGAAAATGAATTCTACCAGCGGAGTCACCCTTGCAGTATTAAGATAATACATTTTAATTTTACAGTGCCCCATTATTTTTAATTATAAGTATACTGCAAAATTTTGTGCTGAAAACACAACCGCCTTGTAGACATTAGCAAGAAGAGACCTCGGAGTTTGGATAAAAGGGTAAGGGGACAGCAGGGGCATTTTGCACTTGGCAAGTCATGTAAAGCAGTTTAGGATTGTGGCTAAACACATCAGTTGGCTGTATCTGCTGAAGACATCAGAAGTGAAAAGCTTAATGTAAACTTTTCAAGCATCATTGGGATTCAGTATTAACCCTCATTGAGGGGGCTCGGCCAGTTCACAACATAGAGCTATTTCAGCAGTTTGGCCAAAGTTACTGCTTCACTTTGCACCTGGTTCATGTTTGTTGGGTTCTCTCTGCAACCACCGGGGGGGGGGCGCTCACTGAAAACCTGAACCAATTCTGCAGAAAGCGATGGGCATCTACAGCAAATTCCAGAAACACAGACTATATGGGGCTCCATATAATCCAAAAAGGAACCATTACACTGCCTCAAAACACCAGGACATCCAATGCACAAGTATTATTTAATAGTCCTGAGAAAAGTATTGGTACTAGCGAAACCCAGAAGCTGCTTATTTTTGGCAGTGAGACACACTGGACTTTTATTCATCACAGTGACCATATGATCTAAGAAGGCTTCAGACCTCTGTAGTCCCTCACTGCTACTCTTTGTTCAGCTGGAAGGCATCACTGGAAGGCAGCACACACGCACACCCGCACCTGCACACGCACACACACACAGAGGCCCTTTTGGTTCTGCCAGTGCTGGCAGACACAGATCACAGCAGCGTTGGTCTGCAGGGCCAGCCTCAGTAGCTACTTCTCTAACTCAAAACTTGTATAACTATAAAACATACAAAGGTTGCAAGTTACAGTTGCCTGCAATGCTCCGAATATAAATATGATACGCAAAAATTAAGCCTGAGATTAGACAAAAATGTTCTCCTGCTCTTGATTTCACTCTTAACCCTTAGACAGCTGGAGAAATAGCCAATTTTCCCTTCTCCCAAATCCCTTCACAGCTCATTCTTCCCTCTCTCCAACACTTTCCACAACACTCCAACAAGAGTCTCCCCAACTCTATTCCACCACCAGCCTATGTTGCTATCACCTTAGTGGAGACTGGCTGCCTGCAGAATCTCCCAGCCAAGGCCTCAGCTACACATTTCCAGTCATGCTTCCTAGTTCAGAGTCAGAGAGTTTAGTTGAGAACTGACTGTAGAAAGGTTGGCACCATAAGGACCATTAAGCTATCAGTGCAATCTTGGGGCAGCAGGTAGAAGAACCAAGGACCTAGGCACATTTCAGCCGAGTCCTTACATGTCCCACTTCCCTGCTGCAGGAGATTTTCATTGACTTCCCACAGCAGTGCTCCTAGAAAATGGTCGGAATTTTTCCTAAGCAGTCAATTCAAAGGCATTACCCCCCTAGGAATGAGATTGATTAACTTCTTATACAATGAACCTTAAACTTTGTCTGTTCTCATGTGCGTTGGATGCATGTTTCAGCTTCAGGATTCCATTTACTGCAACACTTTGGCTACTAATGCTGGGACTTATGCTATATTTCTCACTGCCTTCTTTGGGAGAAAACTGGCTGTTTCCAACCACTGACAACAATCCTTTCAAACAGGAAAAACGTCACAAGTAACAAAAAAGAGTCAGTCTCAGACAGTCAGTGCCCAGGCAAATGCAACTTTCCACAGTTCGAATCATCTGAAATGCAGAAACATCCACCAAAATAAGAACTACAAGTTTCAAAGATCTGCCAGAGCTTTGTCCCCTAAACCATTCAGGTCATCTGGAATTTCCCCGAGTCTCTTGCCTCTTCTTCTTTACATGTGCTTCAGCTATAGACCACCATAACAACCAGCCAGTTATTCTGGTCCATTTTTTCCCATTAATGGAAACAAGATTTAAAAAACAAACAAAAAAACAAAAACAAAAAAACAAACAAACAAAAAAAACCCTTCTCTCCCACCTTCTTGATTATCTATCCTTGCGTCTCCCACTCCCATTTTTTCTGCTAAGCACAGAGACACTCTAATGTCAACAGTCTGCTGGAAGAACTGGGCAGGTCACCAGACCCAACAGCTAAAACTGAATGCCCTCCTGTTTAATAAGGATAATTTATAATATTATGTTACTTTTACATCTTCTAACAAAAAAAGCTCTCACTAATCTAAATATCTTACATTTAAAAGTACTAATAAAAAGTAATGAGGTGATATAACAATTGGCAGCAACTCAACAGTGAAAGCCCACAGGCTTGGGAGCTGCAAGGGAGCAGGCACAGCACTCAATCTTTCTGTGAAGTAGCCTTCCAATAGAAGGCAAAAAAAAGAGCCCAATATGCAATCAGTAGCAACTCATTTTAGGGCAGGAATCCCACATATAGCCAGGAGCACTTCCCCAATGAGCAAGATCTTTGCAGTCAGAAACTGGAAAGACCAGCCTTAAAAAAAAAAAAAAAAAAAAAAAAAAAAACAAACCAAACATCCATAACTTAGATGTATCAGTCTCTGAACAGCATCCTTGCTTCCAGTCTCATGAAGAGGAAACAAACCATGTTTCCTGAGAATCATACAAATTTCACTGCAAAGATTAATACACTCAGTACAAACAACTCTTAACATGACTCACCGGGAAGTCTGTTCATGTTGACTCCTTGGGCTGACAGTCCTATTCCCATGTACCTTCAAACAAATAAATTTCTGTTAGTTAAACACACAGAGAATGGTCAAGTCACATTAGATTCTCCCCTCCAGAAATACAGAAAACCATTTCATAATCAGACTCCAGTGTTTCACCAGAAACTTCCCTTACCATTTTAATTTGTTTCTGGAATCAAAGAGAAAATGCCTTAATCAGCTATGGGAACTGTTGCATCTTTGCACTCCAATTGCAGCTATATTCCTGCAGCTCCTAATTAACATGAAAGCTAGAATCTCACAGTGAACAGCCACCTGCCCTCTTGGTTTTCAAGCAACAAGAAAAAGTGATGAATTACAAGCAGCTGACAAGAGAGTGAACAATATTTAAGCATTAAACAATGCTATGCATCTCAAAACATTGGCTACTGATCCTTATGCAAAGGTAAATCCACACCACAGTCCAAATGGATTTCTCTAACAGACCACTTCTGAAACTGCCTGCTCCAGTCCCTCCACAACAGGGAACAGACCTAACAGCATCCTCCTAAAGTCCTAGATCTGGTCTGTAATCAAAAAATTACACTGTTTCATCTGGTTATACCAGTGCAAACTAATGTAGACTCACTCAAAACATTTTAAACCCCGTTTACTTTGGAAACTTACCATATTAAACAAAACTGATTTAAGGGAGATTTTACTCAGTTCAAATGAGTGTACCTCAGTTCAATGAGATCAATTTTAAATCTGTTTGATTACACCAATAAAGTTTCCCGATACTGACCAGACCTTGCCCCTCAGCTATTCTCTTATGCCAGTGGGTTTGGAGGGACTAAATATCAGTCGAGATCAGGGTAGTCACACATACATAAAACAGGTAATAGAGCACTTATCATTTAAGTCTCTCCACCTTTACCTAGTGTGCACCACTTGATAGACAGCCTTGAACAACTGTAGTTACCTCTTTACCACAGAGCTGAAATTTGAAGACCAAGGGAGAAATAAACTGCCAAAAAAAATTAAGATCTTAGAGTACAAGTATATTAGTCAGCCATAGACAACTGAACATCCAATTCCAAATCTCTCACACACTTCAGATTTTTATGCTGCCCATTAACACTGGTCTCTGAGCTCTTTGCATGCCTTCTAAGAAGTGTTTAATTTCAACATAATAAAAAAATTAAATACAGACAAGAGGAAATAACATGCAAATATAAAAGCATCAAAAGCCTTCACTGTTGCAACTCTCACCATCACATTCCCCATCCCTTCACAACATCACTAGTATGTCTAATTTGGATCACAAGCTTCTTTACTGGTCTATAAAGCAAAACTCACTCCCCCCAGGCAACTTGGCAGCAATCTTTCAGTTCATCATCAGAAACAAAGGACAGTTAGCATTTGTTTGAAGTTTAAACAAGCAATAACTGGCTGATGTTTATGCAGCTGTTCTAGGTGCTCCACTCAACACAGAGGTGTCAATGTGGAGGGCCACACTGGAGGGCAGGACACCTGACGTGGGCCATGCATCCGAACAGGCTCCCTAACCCTCTCCCCTCCCACATTCAGAGTAGCATAGCATGGGAGCCTTTCCCCTCCTCAACCTCACAGGCTCTCTGAAACCTTCCCTCTTCCCTGCCCCAGGGCCTCCCCTTCGCTAGGCTGGCTTCCTGATCCATTCACCTGCTGGGCAGCTCCCAGCCCCCTTCCCTTTGCAGTTTTCCTACTGTGTGGCAGCAATCAGTCTCCTCAGTCACACACAGGCAAGCTGGGCTCCTGCCTCTGTGCCCACTCACTGTCAATCACTCAACATCTTAGCCTTTAGTTGGGCTCACTCCTGGCTGGCCTTTGATTGGCTTGTTACCACATGGGCACTGTCTACCTCTTACTGCCTACTTCTTTCTTTTCTTATTTGACAGTGCAGCACATGAACTACAATCAGATTAGCATACTGGCTGGCTGATAGAAGAGGTGGGGTGAGGGGTGGTGCAGTAGCTCTCCAGGAGTCCAGCCCAGCCTCCAGTGACAGAGAGTCTGATTGCCTGGCAGACCACAGCAGAGCTGAGCTGAGATTAGCTAGAGCAGTTCCTTTGCTCCCCCTGTACTATGACTCAGATCATGTGAGTTAGCGCACCCTCACCAGACTCCGCTCAGCGGAGAGCTGCTGCAAAAAGCTCCAGACCCAGGTGCAGTTCCATGGGTCTGATAAGCGTCTTTGGGTAGGCCGGTTTTGGCCCACGCGCTGTAAGTTTGACACCTCCGTGTTAGATCCTTCAGAATGCTTAGATCTAATCTATTGTTGTCTGAAAGAACATAAAAATTGTTGAACTTCAACCAACCATGGTACGCCAAGGCCTATTCCAGCTTGCAAGCTTATCTTTTCATTGCCCTTACAAACCCTTAGATTTGCCCCTGCAGAATTCAGATTCCTTTGCAGAGATGGTGTATATTACAGCATTAACAAGCTGAGAGCATAGCAGTAGGTTTCATCTTCACAAGAAGATCTCAGTGTGGAGGAATCTGCTTTTATTCCAAATAGATCAACATCTGATGTAAACTAGAGGTCAAAACAATCCAACTAAAGTTAAGCAGTATAAATCCTGATCTTTGTTTTTGGCCCTTAGGATTTCCAGGTTCAAACTAATTCTAAGTGAATGAATTCACCCCTTTCCTCTCCCCTCACTCATCCCCTGTGCACATGCATGCACACAGGATAAGGTTCTCAAGATGGGAAACTATGGACCCTAACTCTCCTCCATGAAGCCTCTTCCCCACAGATCAGCTGAACTTAGGGAAGGTAGCTGGCACAGAGGTAGAGAAGACAAGTGTAGACCATTTTGCTTTTTTTGGGGGGGGAGCCCTTCAAGTCAATGGTGAGATATTGTCTCATTGGATGAGTGTCTGACTTGAGGATTCATTCAGCCCTGAAACCTGTACAGAAATTCTTTAAGCATATGACTTCATTAGAGGTGCATCAAGCTTACTCTGATGCTGCCCCCAACCCTCTTCATGTCCACACACAAATCTTCTCACCCAAGAGTCCTGAACAGGCATACAAACATGAATAAATGCTTTCTAGTATTTCATCTCATGGCAACATGCAACAAGTGGGAAAGCCTGCATGATGAAAACTGCACAAGCTGCATATTTTGCTACAACTGTGCTTCAAGGTGTTACTTTTAGTAAGGCCTTATTCTAGGCCTCACCTAACTAAACAACCCTCCACTACCCTACTACCCACTACAGCACAAGAGATCAGAAGGAGCTAACACCCATCCTAATTGACCTAAAATAGTAGTTACATGCAGAGAAGTTTGAACTTTCAAGGAAATTGGTTAATTCAGCACTGATGTAGTCAGTGCCACAAAATATGTGAAATGAAAAAGCCCCACACCCAAAAAAAATTCCAGCCTCACCTTCTTCTGGTGTGGTATCTTCTACCACACTATCACCAAGCTGATGACCATTTCTGGAGAGCGAACTGGCACATGCAACCAAGTGATTTTGCTTGTGGTAGAAGCAACTAATGGACTGGTCCATGCCAGTTCTTTTACTCCAAGGGCACAGCTGAACTGACAGTCTCAGCTTGGCTGCTCAGAGCTGTTGGCAGGCTTCCCAATAGGTTAAACACACTTTTCCCCTAAGAAAACAGAGAACATATTGCTTCCCTTCTAATAAAACGTCAGTGGTTAGCAGAAGGAGGCCTCTGTCCTTTATGACTCTGCAAAATGAATGGAAGCTAACAGCTTCTACCCTTCTCCAGACTCCACTTTAAAAGTGCCTTAAGTTGGAGCTCAGTGACCCCTGTGAATGCCAGTTAATTCTCGGTAATAAGTCGATGCCCAGAAAAAAACAATTACTTGTCCTACAGTACGAGCTTGAATGTTACAACACCAAAATGCTACAGAAGCACAGATGCAACTGCATCGCCACAGCACTTCAGTGTAGACCATATCTATACCAACAAGAGGAATTCTCATTTTGTAATAATTGATTCATCTCCCCAAGAGCTGGTACCTATGTTGATAGAAGAATTAGTTCTTGACTTGGTGCTGTCTCCACTGAAGATTAGGTGGGTGTAATTAGGCTGCCGGGGGGGGGCTTCTTCCTCAACCCTGAGTGACTTAGCTGGGTTGACCTAACATTTTAGCATACAGCAGGCCTTAACTATAGGCCTCTGAAGAGTTGTCTGTGAATCGCACTGTAGGTTCATATGTGCCTCATGTATGGCAGACTGGACTCCCCCACCCAAGAAATGTGTTTATCAGGGCTGCACAAACCTGTGTCTCCTGATGCTCCTATGTGATGGCATCAAGAGCACACATAGCCTGCAATAAGAAGCCCATAGTAGCTGCAGACACTGAGAAATGAGGATATAGAGCAGGCTGTGGGAGCCACTTTCACTACATCTTGAATGACAGTTATCATAACCAGTCTCTCTCCCTTGAGTTTGTGTCAGTGCGGACCCTGCTGTAGACTCACAAGTAGCATTCTCCCTGGGTGGTAGGAATAAGATGTTTCAGCAGGATTTATTGAACAGTCATTGTAGTACAGCTTCCTGGAACTAGACATCTGAGCTAACAGTTAAATCCGGGCACGTACCTGACAAAAATCAGTGCACCACTCCATGTTGCCACTGTATAGATCTGCTACTGGCTTGTTCCTGAAAAAGGCAGAAATTGTTGCTTGTGTTCTAAGGAAGTGAGCATGGGTGTCTAGTGAGACTGGACACCAGACATCTGCTAACTGAGGGGAAAAAAGCAAGGAGTCTTGTGGCACTTAAAGACTGATAGATTTATTTATCACATGAGCTTTCATGGGAGAAAATCCCACTTTGTCAGATGCTTTGAAGAGGGAGAACTTACAGAACTGGGTGAGAATAAATGCAGGGGAGTGTAAGACATAGGATTTGAATCCTTACAAATGCTCTGATTAGCTGTTGCAGCATGACCTGATCCCATGTCTTACACTCCCCTGCATTTATTCTCATCCAATTCTATAAGCCCCCCCCCCGCACGATAAAGTGGGATTTTCTCCCATGAAAGCTTATGCAATAAATAAATCTGTTAGTCTTTCAGTACCACAAGACTCCTTGCTTTTTTTGCTTTACAAGACTAACACGGCTGCCCATTTGGAACGTGGTAACCGAGATATCTCAGGGTATCTATTTCCATATCCCTTGTGATGAGGTAACCTTTCAAACACCTGGCTGTAGCAAGAAATAAAGACGGGAACCTTTGGAATGGTTTGATCCTATCAACATAAAAAAAGTCTTGAGTATACCCAGTGCATGCAGTTTTTGTCAGTGCTACATGTGGCTTCAGGAAGCAGACGGGCAAACTGATTGGCTGGTTTAGCTGAAATTCTGAAACCATTTTAGGAATGAGGTGTGGATAGGGGCTCGGCACCGCCTTATCCTTATAGAATATCGGATGGGGAGTTCAGCCGTGAGTGCCTGAAGCGACAGCTACTGGGAAGGCCAGACTGCAGAATGAGATCATGTAAGGAGCAGCCTGGCAAAGGTTTGAATGGAGGTTCCTTGACTCTCAGAAGGACTCTACCGAGGACTCAGGTAGGAGCTGATCCTCCTAATAGTGAATAAATCGGTAATAGCCTTTTAAGAAACTCCAATACCATGGGATAAGAAGAAATTGAGAATAATGGTACAAGTGGATGGCAAGCTGGAATCACTGTGAGATAGACCTTAAAAACACAGCTGAACAAGAGATTGGTTTGTTTTAAGCACAATGAGTAATAGAGGATCTTCAAAGTGGGTCCAGCCCATATAGGGATGTCCATAAAGAATCTCCTCCATTGAAAAGAAAGGGCTTTTCGGGTAGATATTTCCTTGCTCTGTGTCAGGATTTCCTGGACTTGTAGAGAGCATCTCACTAGTTGTTGCTTACCCAGCTAATGACCTTACCATAGGTGCAGTGACAAGGTCTGGATGGAATATGTAGCCATGGTGCTATGAGACCAGGTAGTCCAGGATCCATATTTGTAGTTGGTCCGTCAGCCAAATGCATTGGCCAATACAGAGCTATGGGAATGAACACGGCTTTGCGTTCTAATCTTTTAAATGACCCTGAGGATCAGGGGAGTTGGTGGGAAGGCACATAATAGGTCTTAAATCATTGCAAAAGAATGGCACCTAGTAACGATTGCTAGCTCATGATCACCAGGGCGAAAGATTTGGCACTGGATGCAGATGTTGATGGCAAAGAAGTCTAGTACCTGAGTCCTCAACAAAGGAACATCAGCTCTACAAGAGAGCACTCATGGGTGTTGACTGTCTGCTCAAGAAGTCTGCCAGGCTGTTGCTGACACCCAGAATGTAAAAAGCCAAGGTTATCCTATGTAGGTATCACTGTGTCCTGAGCTTGATGGCTTCCAGCCACAGGGGAGAAAACAAGCTCCTCCTTTCTTCTTGTTGTAACGCATTGTGGAAGTATTGGACATCAGGATCTGCAGTGTAGCATTCTGAACAGGAAAGAAGGCCTTGAAAGCTAGTCTAATGGCTCTGCACTCCACAACATGGATGCGGAGCCCCATTGTCTTCTGATGTCCCAGTCCTTACATTTGTAGATGGCCCAGGCAAGCTTCCTCAGCCTTCTCTTATGCGTCCATGATTAGAGACGTCCTTAGGGAAAGAGCAAAGAATCGCACCCTTGCAGTGCACATTTCTGGTTTCCTTCCACCACCTCAGCACTGTGATAGCATGAGGTGGAACCAAGACCTTCACAATGATTTGTTGTGCTGGTAACAAATCAACTTGAGCGAGAGTCCAAGCAACTGAAGGTGAAGGCTGTAAAGCACCATCATATGCATGCATGCCAACACATGGCCTAGCAGCCACATGGCTTCCAAACAAGTCCACACTGTCGTTGAGTTTGACGCTCTCCCAAGTACTAGCAACTGCACAGGCAGAAACCTGTGAAGACTCAGTACCATGCAAAGTCCAAATGGCAGCTAAAGGTTGGAACCCACTGTGAATACTTTCTGTGGGTTGGATGAATGGCTATATGGAAGCACATGTTCTGCACATCAAAAGCCACAAACCAGTCTTAAGCCTTCACTTCCTCTCTGCAACCCTGTGGGAATTCTGAAAAGAAGGGAGTGGCTAGTTCACACAAGATCACATTTGGTGAACAACGCCTGGTAGTTTGCAACCCACAGCAGCAGTGAGGTTGATGAAAAGGTCTTAAATTTAAAAGGGTATAACTTCCTAGGATTCTTGCCCTTAAGACTGCTCTTAATGGACTTCCTTTCTTCATGCCCCACAGAGATGGCCAGAGCCTCTGCAACTGACTGTGCACAGAAGCGCTCAAAGCTTCGGGGGGGGGGGGGCACCTGATATCCTTTTTTTCCCCTAGTAGATTGGAGGCGGAAAGAACAGTGAATGGGGTCTGTCATAGCCCTGTGGCCAGTTCTAGGATCCCTTCATTAATCAGAATGACCCTGGCGATTGTCACTGTGTCCAAAGAGCTTGAGACTTTTCTTGTATCATACAGTCGCAGTGTCCAGGGTGTCTGATTCTAAACAGCAGGTCCTTGAAGAGTTCAAAGCTATTGCCTGTCAGCAGGCAAGTGGAGGGGAGGGGTGAAGTAGGTCACTGACTGTCAACGATTAAGAGAATTCCAGGGTGAAGGTGGGAGTCGTCATCCTTCCATCATCTCCAGCTCCTGAGGGCCCACATCCTGTTCCTGTGGGAGGCCTAATCTCATGGAGCTGATCTCCACATTCAAGCTGTGCAGCAGAGTGAACCCCAGTAAGGCCAATATGGCCATTATGGAGTGTCATGTCATACAGGTACAGGCCTGGGTGAAGCTGTCCCAGTGCCACTCCCAACAACATCTGGAGCAGTGCTCTGAATGGGTCCCTGATACCCACCTTGGGGTTGGTCTCAGATGGCAGCGGAGAGTAATTGCTGCTTAACTGTGGCAAGAAGGAATATGCTAGCAATGGCAAGAAGGCATGCATTTCCTATTTCAAAGGACAGAGCCAAGGGGTGGAATGGGACCTGGGCCAGTTCCAGTGCAGGTCACCTTTCTGGTACTGGAAACACCTCCTGAGATGATGGGAATGCTCCAAGACATCCCTTGGGTTGTTGCCTGGCTCTGTCACAGAAATCAATACCACACTGCTCACTCTGCCTGACTGCTTAGGAGTTCTGTCCTTGAGAGAGGGACGTTGTATGCCCTCCCTGAAGGACTTCTTTCAGACTTGGAGCTATGTTTAAAAGCTCAGCTAGACTACATGTGTCGCTGTGCCATTCATGAGCTGGCACAGGTGCAAGCTTTAAAGCCTGTATGACCCAAGAACCTCTTAATGCAAACTATCAAGAGGGTGACAGCAATTTCCTGATGCCAGTATGTGCTCTCTGAGTCACCAAAGGAGGTCACGAGAAGTCTCAGATGAAAGTCAAGGTCACACTGGTCATTAATATCATTGTGAAAGGTATGTACGGATACCACACAAGTAGTCATGTACATACACTGAAAACATGTACTTCAAATACTTGTCAAGGTATTAGTCACCACCAATGGTAGCAAACAGGTTTAATGTCAGACAAGAGATGTTTTGCATTCTGATTACAACTTTGTTGAGTATGGTCTCATTCACAGCAGGTTCTTCCTACCAAACTAAACTAAATGCAAATGAAGGATTATAAGAAAGATTCAAAAGGATTTAACAAAAAAGAAAAACTAAGCCAAAAATTCTTGGATTTGCTCCACTCTTTGGGAGACTAAAATGACACCTTTCACTGAGAAAGCAAAAGGGCAACATTTGGCTTTATGAAAAAGTGGCCTCAGCCAGGCTTGAACTGAAAACACTGAAGAGAATGTTGAGAGAGACAAAACTTCTACAGAAGGGACAGGAAATTGTTATGTTTAGTCTCCAGAAAGCATGCTATAATTTTGTTTTACAGGTAACTCTTTATTTCCAATACATCTGCTCACTAGAATCTCTGTTCTTTTATAATAAACTTATTCTTGTTTTCACTATAAATGCTGTGGTGGTAAACAAATGAGCAGTCTTGGACTGAATCTTACAAGCTGGTGGGTATACTGCCTTGGTATTTCCAAAATGGGTTAGGGGATATGGAGCTGAACAATACATGGCGCAGTATCCCTTGGGGAGGAAAGGGTTAACACTCTGGTCAGTGAGTACCAGGACAGCCAATAGGAATGAAGCACAGGTTTCTGAACTGGAGCAGCAGGCCTGCCTGTTCCTGTTTGGATGCAGCAGAGCTCCTGGAAGGATCAGGAGGAGGCCAGAGGGGCCTGAGGAAGAATCCAGCAACATCCTTACCAAATATAAGTTAAGTCTGTTACTGACCAGGCGTGAGTAGAACAGGGAATGTTTATTTAGATGTGGTCCAGGTATTTTGTTTTTGGATTTCTCTGTGCTGAGCACATGTAGCCCACCACCACCACCCTGTAACTACCTAAATTAAATCCCAGAGAAGCAACTCTGTTTTTTATCTGTTCTTTTTAATTAAAGATTTTACCTTTTAAGCTCTGATTCTGTCCCCTGAAAAGTAAGAGGTTTGTGTCCATGTGCCTCAAACTGCACAGCCGGCTACTAGAGGAAATTCTGTTCCACTTCCAGCTGATATTCCAGCTGGGGTTAGTCACTCTCCTGAGAGGAATAGAAGTGTTTGTGAGTACCTCACAGGAAGGAATTCCCACGTGTGCCTTACTGGGTTTTCAAGAGGTTTTTTGCATTTGGATAGTGGCAGCGATACCACTCCAAGGCTAGGAATTGGAGGCGTTGGAGAGTTTTAAGATCAGGCTTTAAGGTCAGTGGCTTTTAAGGCCTGTTGCAGGCCCCCACCTTCTGCACTCAGAGTGCCACAGTGGGGAAACAGCCTTGACACATGGAACTCTCAGAAAGGGCTCTGAGGTTGGTGTTTGCCATTTATAAACCTGCAGAGAGGGAACAAGGCTTGGGAGAGCCTGGAAGACAGCACTTCTATTCCCAGAGTCTGGTGGATTCAATGAGCCTATTCACAGCAGACACAGACAAGACTTCTTCATGCAAAGGGCAAGTGATTGTGAATTGCCTCGTAACTCTGGATACCAAAGGGAGCAACACAACATGAGGTGCCATCATCAAGCCAGCTGATAGTTACTGGGACTGTCGGTACTGCAGGAGCTGACACCAAGGTCGCTTGCCATGAACCTCATCAACATTAAGGGGGTCAATCTCAATGCTATCTGTGCCAACTCTGTGGGCATCCTTTTCAGCTTCTTTCCACTGCCTGATCATGGAGTGTGATGTATACTCTAGGAACCAAGGGCTGATGTCAGTCTATCCAACCTTACGCTGCTTAGAGCTCAGAAGTGATAGCTACAAATGACTGACACATATTGCTCAAGCAGAGTTAGCTTGAGCCAAGCATCCCTGGACTTGCAGGTCCCAAATGAAAGGGTCTTGCCCTAAGACTTATGTCTGGGATATGGTCCTCCTTTACGGACTGAGGCATCAGCTGTATCTCTCTCTGCTGTGAACCAGCCTTTCACAGGATAGACAGGGTTTAAATGCCAGGATACAGAGGGATGAAGGTTGGCACAAAGTATACAGGTGAAGTCGATCAATTTCTTTTTTCTTTTCAGGAATGCTGTTTAGATTGAAGCAGAGAGAGAAGACTTCTTCACCATGCTGGTTGAAAAAGGATTGGTTTAGAGTCTCTGAAAAGAAAGAGAGACTGGACACTTCCTGAGATCTATCTCAGATAGTATGAGGAAACTGAGGGAGGCTCACAGCTACTCACCATGTACGTCAGCGGTAGCCAACCTCTGGTACATGTGCCAACAGTGGCACAAGAGCCCATCTGGAGAGGCACACGGCACTCTTTGCAATGCCACAGAAATTGCGGCTCCTGCCGCTGAAAACCACTCAGGGCAGCTTCTTTCAGGGGCTGCTGGGGCATGGAGGGTCCCCACCATGCCCATGTTCTGGGCATGGTGCGGAAAGAAAATGCCTAGAATGGCTCCTCTCCATGGTGTGCAGCCATCAAGGACCCACTCTGGGTCGATTCCTTCCTCAGCATGCTGGGGACCCTCCATGGCATTCCCCTGTCCCCAGGCATGCTGTCAAGGGGAGCCACTGCAGGCAGCTCCTTTCCGCAAGTGGCTCCTTTCAGAGGCGTGCCAGGGAAGCGCCCTCCCCCTGCCCCCACCTCCGGCCATGGCTGCCACCAAATTTTCAGGCAGCCGCTGCTTTTATTTCTGTGGAGGGAGACACTGGCGTTGGCTAAGAGTCAAGGAGGAAGGGCCAGCAGAGGGGTTACTAAAGGTTGCTGCCCCCTGCTGTACTTTCTCTCTAGAGAGCATAACAGCATAAGGGACGTGCCCCTGAGACATTAAAAATAATAAATAAAAATCACATCTTTGCCATGCTGACATACTCCAAAAACTTTCACCTCTAAGTATATCAGAAATACAGGAGTCTTACAACATATTTTTATAGAAGCCTGCAGAACATAAGCTTTCACTTCAAAGGATGAAGTTATTAGCCCTTCTGGTTGCAAAAAGATTTAACAATACAATTACCCTGGCAAGTCTGAAGTGCAAAATAACAGTACCTAAGGGCCACCTAAATGTCCCTTGAAAGTTCTAATTCCAGGGAAGGCATTTGCTATCCCAAACATAGAACAGACAGTACAACACTCATACCTATTTTCCTGCTAATCACAATACCCCCCTCCCCAAATGCCTAATGCATACCCCTACCTAGGCTAGATATTCCCATGTCCTATCATTTCACTCACTTAAAAGGGGACCCAGAAAACAAGGCTGCATCGGCTTCTAGAGATGAAATATCTGGGTAACCTGCTTAACAAAGACTTGCAAGTTAGATTAACATCTATCCACTCCTAGCCAAAATTCAATTTAACCTCGTGTCAGGGAGCAAATTGCAGCTCTGTGGGGCAACACACAACTTGAACTATAATTTTGCCATACATTAATTATGAATTCAGTGTTTATTCACTGCCTCAGAACAAACATTATGGAGTCATTCACCTGGGATAATTAAAAGCCAAGATCAGCACTAGTATAACAAAAGGCACCTCACAGTGCCAGATGATTACGGTCCCACTATTTCAAAAAAATACCACCTAGTGCCTGGCTTGGCACAAATGACAGCAAAGAACACAGAGGGAAGGACACGGAGCTGGCTGATGAACTCCAAATGTTGCCATCAATTACAAAGTCCCTACAGCCACATCATAACTCCAGATTGCAGAACAGCTATATTTGTCTTAAATGCCACAGGGTTATACACTGACTGAGCAAATATTAACCACATAAGACACTAAGCTGTTCCCAATGGAACCACACGGGGGGGGGGGGGGCAGAGACAGGTGTATTATGCACAAGAGATGCATTTACTGCAACATCCTCCCCTGTGTTGAGCAAATTGAAGTGAGAGAGTTTTGCAGCTTATGAGAGGTCATTGGAGAAGGGACAGTCCTCAAGTGTTTAGAAAGTTCCCAGCACACAGTGAAACAGCAAAAACCTACTTCAGTATCAGGGTAGTGTTTTCAGTATTACTGATCAGGGTTAGATGCCAACAGCAACAATGACCAAGCCCCAGCCTTGGTGGACCTGTACCCAGTGCACATTACAGTTAAAAAGCCAAGCAGGGTACAGGCAGAGATAGCATCTGCTCCCAATCCACCATCCGGGTCCTAACATAGTCATCAAAGTACTGTGATTACAGAAGATCATTTGTGGTGGTTTGTTTATCATTAATCAGAGCTTTAAATGGATACATTTTTTCAAGAATTCCACAGCTGATGTCCATTTACACTACCAGAATGGAAAACTGCATGATGGAATGGAGAGAAAGGGAAGTACACCTAGAACTGAGTTTATTTTGCAGAGGAAACCAAAATCAAAGTTCTGTTGAGTGACATTTGTCCTGAAGTGTCCTGTGCGGGTAGGGAACAATGAACATAAAAGAGCATCTGATCTTTTACAAAATTTATTGAATTCCTGTGGTGCTTCATTTTACAGCGAGGGTGAATCCCAGAAAGAGCAGTTCTAAAAAACCCCAAATAAAAGTATCAATACAACCAATTTTTGATTGAGGATTTTGTAGAAGTATATAAAACTGCAAAACAAAGTCTTGCTTCAGCAGGCAGATGGCAGACTCCAAATCCACCCACTGCTAATAACGACGAAAAAAGGTAGTGGCATCTTACGTTCAACTAGCATGACAGAGTGACTGAACTGTAATTTTTACATGAACATTAAGAAATCTTGGAAGGTTTCATACAAGACAGAAGCAGCTCAACTGGAGCTAATTGAGTCAGGAGCCCAATTATATTGGGGGAAGATCAATAGCAGCCACTCCTTTGTTGCCTTCCCAGCTACTACTCACTCACCTCTCTTCTTGCAACCAAATTATTTCATTAAAACACTGTGGGCAAGTGTGGTGTAAGAGTGCATCACTACTCAAGTATGTCAGCAATGAGTGCTAGAGAAGCCCTAGAAATTTTAATCACACATATAAAAATCCAGGCATTGGTCACAACATCACAGTTGAACTTCATTTTTAAACTTGGCCTTAAAGAGGGAACTTATTTCAACTACAAGAAAATCAAAACACTGTTTTCTGAGACTCAACATTTACAGAAGACAGATTTCTGTAAATTTTTACTGAGAAACCTCTACAAAACATTCAGGTTTTAATATGTTCCCAGCTTTTATACTACTGAGGGGAAAGGAGGCTATTCTAGTATATACTGTCAAAATTTCAGGGCCTTACTCTGCTGCATGAAGAGCTACTGGCAACATCTGCAAAAAAAGGACTAATGCTTTCCACCATGATTTCTCATTTAAGCTAAGGTATCTGGAAGGGTAGTTTTATTACAATGAAGCCAATGCAGAAGGCAAGGCTACCACCAGGATTTACAGGGCACAAGTTATGATGGCAGGGGCAAGGACCCCTTACGATGCAGCTTCCTGCAGTGGCCACTCCCTCAACCCCAGGGACTGGCCTGGGTCATCCCCACAGCCCCTTTGCTCCCCATAAAAGAGCCCTTTTCTGTCTCCAAACATTAACGCTGCATTTCCAGTTTAAGTTCCAAAGGGGCAGCCATATCAGTCTACTTCAGTTAAAAAAAAAAAAAAAAAAAAAACCGCAAGGAGTCCTGTGGCACTTAAAGACTAACAAATTTATTTATTGCTGGAGCTTTCATAGAAGAAAATCCTACTTCATCAGATGCTTTGAAGATGGGGAAACTTACAGAATGGGAGGAAATAAATGTAGGGGAGTGTAAGTCATGGGAAGAGGTCATACTGTAACAGCACATCAAAACCATTGTAAAGATTCAAACACTAGGGAACAGCATACAGAGGAAGAGGAGGTGAAGTCACCTGTTGTAATGAGAGAAAAATCCAATGTCCCTATTAAGTCCTGAGGCAATGCAACCGAATTTGCAAGTAACTTCAATCTCAGCAACTTCTCTTTGAAGCCTTGATCTTGTATTCATCTGTCTGAGCACTGCAATTAGCAAATCATTAATGGAGTGAGCATGAAGATTGAAATGCTGCCCCACTGGATCAGAAATCACAACATTCTAAAACCAGTGGGTCAGCATTTCAATCTTCATAATCACTCCACTAATAACGTATACATCAGTGGTGCCCAAACTGTGGTCCACAGATCCCTGGGAGGCCCCAGAGTTACTCAAGGGGTCAGCAAACACCGCTGGCAGCTGGGAGCATTTAAAATCTCCCACCCTTCACAGCCCAGGCATGTGGGCTGCATGGGGCAGGAAAAGCCTGCTGCAGAAGCAGTTTGTATCTGCTAGCTGCAGCCTGCTGGTAAGTGTGGTCAGGGGGGATGCAGGATTAACATGGTTCTGGGGGCAGGGAGGGGAAGGCCATTGGGACTGGTTGGGGCCCCAGTGTGGGGGACAGAGGACTCATGGTAGCCCCCGCAAGACCCATGGGCAGGTTGCAGAGAGCCCGATGGCAGGGATGGAGGGCTGGTTCTGGCCCCCGCAGGAGCTGGGACACTGTTGATACAGGAGTGGACCCCAGCCCTCAGCAGCAGCTCCACTCCCCATCTGGAGCCAGGCCCTGGCAGCAGCAGCTCTACTCCTCGGCCTAAGCTGGAAACGAGTGGCAGCAGCTCCGCCCCCCAGCCAGGGTCCACAATATTTTTTGATGTTAAAAAGGGGTCCTCATACTTGAAAAGGTTGGGAACCACTGGTGTACATGTTTCCAAGACAAAAGCTGAGTCAAGGTTGTGAGCCTATTCTAAAAAAAAAGAAAAAAGAAAAAAAAAAAGCCAGCCAATCAAACAAATATTAGGAGGCTGAGACATCTGAAGTGAAGATTAAGTCGAGGTGCTTGACAGTTTGGAAAAACATTTATCACAACACAGACAGTGTAAATTGCCACATTATCCTTTTCCCTTTAACTGTCACATAGCTGAGTGCCACTTCTTCCTCCAGGTCACACTAATTCCATTAAAGTGGTCCACTCTGTGAGTGCTTTCCTATCATCACCTCTATCATCCTGTAAGATGACATGTCTTCCTTTATGACATCCCACCACTTTATCTTGAGTTGGCCTCTATCCTCTTCCCTCAGACCTGATCTCTTTGACTCTCCCAGCTACATAGTTGTCAGGACTACCATTTACTTGACCATACCGCCTGAGCCCACAGTCTTTTATGTGCTTTGAGCACATTACTAACATGCACATTCTTCACATAGTTCTTCTGCCTGACATCACTCATTCAACTCAGCATTCTCATTTCTGTGGAATAGATCATTTGTTCATGTCACTTCTTTGTTACCAAACACTCAGAACCACATATTAAAACTAGATGAATCATCATTTCATAGACTTCTCTTTTTAATCTTATGGAATTTTCCTGTCACATACTACATGACTAATCTTTTTCCATTTGAGCAAGGCATTTATTATCCTAGTTTTGATATTATCCTCCACTTCCCCAGATCCTGGAACCCAGATACTTGAAACTCTGTTTTCAGCACTACTATCTGCTCATCTAGTTTTACTGCTGTTTCTTCAGTGTTCACATTATTAAAATTATGTACCATATATTCTTTTGCTTCTGCTTATTTTACTCAGACTCATGGACTCCAAGATCAGAAGGGACCAATATGATCATCTAGTGTGATCTTCTGCACAACTTGGGCCACAGTACCTCACCTACCCACTCCTGCAATAAACTAATAACTCAGTCATAGGTTAGAGAAGTCTTCAAATCAGGGTTCAAAGACTTTAAGGTACAGAGAATCCACCATGTTTCTCCAATACATCTTCCCATTTAACATTATCCACTTCTAGACTATCTTTCTCCTCACTGCCTAGAACAATATCATCTGCAGACAATATGCCTCCTTTTGCATGTTCCTTGTGAGGGTACCCAGGACAAGAATAAACAAGCTAGGGCTCAATCGTAATCCCTGAGGCACTCCCACCTTTACTGACGGTTTGTCGGTTTCACCAATAGCACCTTGGACTCCTGACTTGGTGCATACAAAATGTCTTGAACATGGAAGTAGTGCTATTACCCTTTATACATACCTGTATAAAACTGTGTTGAAAAATCCATCTCTTCTTTTCTCACTTATCAGTGGCAAACTCTCCCTCAGAAGCAGGGGAAAGAAGCCCAAAGCCATCAATTCAAGATTAATTTTTAAATAAACTTCTAACCCAGGCATGGCCAAACTGCAGTTCGGGAGCCACATGCGGCTCTTGAATGAAAAATTGTGGCTCCCGGAAAAACGTCAGCAAATCAATGAGGGAAAGCAGCCCCAACCTGGGAGTTCAGGCAGGGGTCAGGATGGTGGGGAGAAGTGCGGCATGGTCAGGATTTTAAAAAACTAACCACTAGCCTGCAATCTTCTACATCAAGAAGCAGCTAAGTTTTTACTGTACAGGCCTAATTTTCATGGTAACCTTAAATAATTATTAGAATCTGACATTAGTAGGATCAATATTTGTCCTCTCTTTACAGTAAAATTGAAGTGTGCAATGGATTTTTAACTTAGTAATTTTGGAGCGGGTAAAAGTATACGACTATACGCCTCAGTGCAGCTCTCAAAGGTTTAATAATCAACTTGTGTGGCTCTCAAGTTCCATAAGTTTGGCCACCCCTGTTTTAGCCCTTACTGATGTAAAGATAATCTTGCAAGTTTGACTCGATTCAGTGATGCCCCTTGAGTCAGGAAGTACTGTGTGTCTGCTGCTGTCTAGAGATTACCAGAGAAACCACTGGGGTGGGTATTTACAATTCTAAAACTGAAATTTTAGATGACCTATGCCAGATTAAAGGACTATGTCCAGTCACTGAGTCAAGTACAGTCACCCACCTAGAAGAACAAGAGTGGGGCTGTTTAAGATTTTAAGGAAGACAATTGTGACACTTTATGAAAAGTATTAAACTAAGTTACATTAACTGAAGCACCCAGCATACTGGGAGAAGGGAATGTGCAGACAGCTTTGTCAATGACTGATGTCCCAACCCACAGCACCTTGTTCTTTGAGAACTGGGGCAGCCATCATCTACAATTCTGCTGCTGGAGCTCAATCTCACAGCATACTCCTAACCTCTCCGTATGACAGTTAGGATGAATGTGACGTGTTTGTGATATGAATAAGTGTCCTTAAGCGAAAAGATTGATGCTAAATATATATGCTCAGTTGTAGCTTAAGACATCAGATGAACTCAATTTAACACACAGGTGCTGCTATCATCATAGTATGTGAATATAATCTCAAAAACACCTCACATCTTAGTGGCACAGAACCATTTGCACTGGAAATAGTGGGTCATGTGGCTTATCTGTTCCTGGTAACCAGATGCAAGTATACAGTATGAAAGAGGCCTGAAGCCTCCACAGATGATAACTTGCTCTTCTATAGCACCTTTCCGCTAGGAGTCCAGGTGTTCTACATTTATTAAGCCTCACAAACTCCTAAAAGATGAAGTTACACATGCTTTGGAGCTGATACAGTTCCCCCACTCCTCCCCTGACCTCTCTGAAGTACTCCTCTGAAGACTGAGCAGTGGTAAAAAACCAGAATAGGATCTACGAGTCCCAATACTCTAAGTCCCATTGAAACATCTAAAATACTGCCTTAAAGATTTCAGTCTCCAGCCACCACAATCAACTGATTTTTATGGCTTCTATGTGAGTCAAGCAAAATGGTCCTCAAGAGAAATCTATCGAAGTGACAGGCAACCTCAGTTGAAAGGCATTCCTGTAGAGTCAGCATGAGACCCCAGGGAACCTGCCAAACAGCAAGATGCCAGTTACAGACAGACGTCTCCATCTTGACAATCAAAGAACAGAGGGACTATCATTTGCCCGTTTGCACTGCCCTCCTCCCCAGACAGGTACAGGAGAGGAGAGACTGAAGATTCACATCCTTTTAGAAATGACTCCACCAGGGATTTAACAAGATTCAGTCATTTTCATTTGCAAGCTCCCAAGTGCACAACAAACAACACAGGCCATAAATATGGTTATTAAGTTACTGTGAAACCAACACAGATCCTAGTTCATACAGTATGTTATTGTAGGAATAGCTCCCCCACATTTCACAGCATCAGGTAAGCCACCCAAAGCTTCATGCAAACCCCTCAAGACAGGCAGGAAAAACAAACCTGCCCTGTAATGTTAACTATACCTGGTACACCCTGAAGTTCCATTGATTTCAGTTGACTGTCACAGTTAACACACACAAAAGTACACCCAGGCTGGAGGGGATGCAGCAATAATAGGGCAATGCATTTATACTTAGCGCTGGCAAAAAGCATGATTTCCTCTGGTATCCTTACATTAAGAGCTCCTTGTGTGACTGAAAAGTGCTTAGCACACAATGGGTGCTACCATAAATAAAGAAAACAATGGGGGAGCACAAGCATATGTTTTCCAACAACTCCAGATACTGCAAGTTACACTAAAGAGCACAAACTGTTTATCTGAAATTCTCTGTGAAGACTGAAAATGACATCTGCTCTGCTCTGTTTGGGAGACTGACCTCCAATAAGAAACAGAGGAGAACCCTGTCAACACAGCTCTTCTTTTTTTCTTAGTCTGTTCAAAGGCATCATTAGTGAAATAACTTAGCACCTCCCTTCTATCATGCTCTACAGATGCTTTAAAAAACCCCTCAACTCCCAGGAGACAGACAAGGCTCAGCCCCATTTTAAAGAAAGAAATGGAGCCAGAAAGAGTGAACATTGTGAGCATGTCAGTTGCCTACTTGCTGTAGGCCTGGGACAGCTATTTGTTTTCAAGCATGTCACACCAACACACAGACATTTATTACAGGTGACAACTTCAACAGGCAAAGTTTCAGGCCTGCCCATCGGGCTGTATTCTAGAATAAGAACTCTTATCCATCAAGCAAGAGGAATCAGAATACTGATGGCACTCAATATGGGTTAGCTTGTTTTGCAGGCCACTTCCTTCACTAAGGAAATGGCGTGCTCTGCTTATGTGGACTAACTGGTAACACCGTCTACACCTACACTATGAGTTTAAGTTGACTTAAACTGAGCCCTGGCTACACTGCAGGGCAATAAAATCGACTTTAGGGTCCAGCAAAGTCGACTTTATAAGGTCCACTTATAAAGTTGACTTTACCATTAAGTTGACTTAAGGCAATGTGAACTAACTAAGTCGACTTAATAAAGTCGACTTAGTGCAGTGGGACCGTTAATTCGACTTTATTAAGTCGAATTAAGCCAGAACACCCATTTAAAGTCAACTTTACAAAGTTGATTTAATGTAGCATGTACTCACTAAGTCAACTTAATAAGGTCTACTTTAAGTCGACTTAGCTTTTACAATGTAGACATAGCCATTGTCACGCAACAGCAATTCCTGTGTTTCACATTTTATTACTTGGGTAGGAGAAAACAAGGGAAGCAAGTGAATGTGTAAAACTGGCCCCCAAGCAATAAAAGTTAAATTACACTAGGTTTCCTTTCACATGCATGGATTCCTACACCACCCAGAAGAGACCAGTGGCATAATTTAGCCTGACCCCCTGTAAAACACAGGCCAAAAGATGCCTCCACAATAATTCTTGTCTGAACTCGAACAGATTTTTTTTAATTCAATCTTGGTTTAAAAATAGCAAGTGACAGAGAAACTACCACAACCTGTGGTAAATGTTCAAAGTCTGAATGAGACTAGTGGGTGGAAAGCTTATACTCCTTCACAAATAAGTAGACCCTAGAATCCTGTCCTTCCAATTAACTTGCTTCCCACCTCTGAGTCCTAACATGATTTTAGCTCTAAAGCTCACCAACTGCTAGAATCAGAAATTGTTTTTATCATTAGAACAACAGACATCAAACTCTTTCCCAGGATGCAGAGCTTTGGCTTCTAGTTCTTGCTGTTTGAGTTAGATCTTAAAATCAGGTCAAACTGAAGCAAGGAGAAGATGGCAATCAGAATGGCATTATTTTAATATAGGAAACCAACACCCTTCCAGTGCCAGAGATATGCCTTATATGAGTCATCTTTCCTAATGTATAAAACAGTTTTGGGCACCAATGGTTCATAAGATACTGGACTTCAACACACTCAATTGGAAATTATTCATGGCTGAATTTAGTGAAATTCAGAACAGTACAGTTTTCATCCCTAGGTGTTACCTTGCTCTGTAACCAATGCTTTACATTCACCATTGCCTAGCTTGAAGGAGAATCCCAATTTAGTCCATCACAGATAAAAGTTAAACAATGAAATAATGCCAGTCTTAATGCAATGAGAAGATTAGATAGATAGAGAATATCCCATCAAGGGTAACTACAAGTGAACCAAGAGAGGAGGAACCCCAATGTAGGAGTCTAAGTGTTGGGACAAGTTACATAGGGAGACTGTGGAATCTCCATCTTGAAGGGTTTTGAAAAGCTGGTTAGACAAACATCTGTCAGGGATGGTCTAGATCAGGGTTCTCAATCACCGTATTGGGACATACTATACACCACACAGCAATAATTATGTCACAGAAAGCCAGGTGGGGGCTGGATTCCACCAGGGATGAGGGGCTCTGGTGTGTCCTTTAGGGTCGCACACACCACCAAGCACATCACAACCTACTGGGTTCTCTTCCAGTCCTATGTTTAAATTTCCTGCCACTTTGGTTACTGCAGATCACATTCATTCACTGCTTATTCACTTTGATTGTACAACAAATGACTGGAATTGTTATCCAGTTTGTTCTGTTGACTAGGAAAGCAGGGTCCGAATCACTCTACTGTTGCTGAGAACTGTTTGTTCCACTTATATTAGCAATTCAACAAGTTTCATGAGCTAGCAAGAAGCTGGGATGCTCAGCAACAGTTCATTTTTCTAGTGCAGATGAAGGCTAAAGACTGCTAAGTGAAAATAAGCCATCATATCCAGAATGCAAGGCTGAAAGTGCACAGGAGAAGGCTTCCAAATGAAAAGGGGACCTGTTCCATACTGGAGACTAACAGCTAAACACCTGGCTAGTGAAATTGATGGCACTGCCCTCCTGATGTTTCAGTGTACCAGAAAAGACGTGAATTCAAACCCAAAGACTGGCCGCTTGCCCTCCCACTAGAAAGGTGTGAGAACGACACTGAAAGAATGATCTCAAGTTCAGAGGTGTACGCTATGCTACTGTCATGGCATACCTGAAGAGCTGATGTTCTGAAGAGAGACAAGAACTTTGTTCCCATCTCTCGACTGTAGTTATTGCATCACAGCCCTGACCCAGAAAAGGACAGGAATACTTCTGATGGAAGAACAGTGCCTATGCCTGACCGAGTAAATATCTTCAACAGCAGGAGAGAAAGCAGCCCAGCACAAAGCCCAGAAGATATCGTTCAACAGACAGCATGTCAAGGCATTAATCACATTTCCACCAAAGGCAAGTAGTCTACAGTGAGGTTACAGGAGGAAACTAGGTACCAGGCTGAGGTTAAAAAGGTATTGCAGTTCTGAAGGGGTAAAAATAAGACACCTATGCTTTCTGTGCCTCCAGCTGGGGGAGGAAGGGGGAGGTGATGTATCAGTCTCAAGCATTGTCAGTGCTCACCATAGGGTTTCCTTCCCAAAACACACTGAGTCCAGAGATCCCAGCTCCCAAAACACCAGACCATTTTAAAATTCAAGCTCTCCTTTCAGCAATGCTCCAGCTGATGAGATCTCAGCAAAGCAACAGTGGTGGGCACAATTATCAGCTGAAGAGAAGGTTACAAAGAAACCTAAAGCCCCTACACACTCTGTAGCAGTGAAGATTTAGCACAGAGCAGGGAATTCAGTCACAGACAGCAGCAGGGCTGGGCAAGACTGTTCACAAACACTTTCGAAATCTGAACTGGAATTCCATCTAGCCACAGTCATTCTGCCATATATGCACCGGCTGTTTCGGAGGGAGGATTGTCAGAGGGGGAAACCAGTCATTAAAAAACATAGGAACATTAAATAAAAGCAAAGGGTCATTCAGCACGTGCAGCTATGGAGAATGGTGAGGCACCAGATGACAAACCATGAACATACCCACCTTCAAAAAACACGTAAGTGGGTATCTGCAGCATGGCCAAGCAAAGGGTCGATACCCAGGGACGACCATACTATAAAACCTCCACTACTAAAAGCAAAGGGCCACAAAGTTTGATCTGCTGGCATCTGGGAGCCTGTCAAAAGGCAACTGACAGGACAGGAAAATCTATCAGACCCACCACAGGCTTAAAAAAATAACCACGAAGTTGGCGAAGTAGCAATGCAAATGAGGGAAAAGGGGGCAGGGAAGCAGAGATCATTTGTATAAACCTACTAGACAGCAAATAAATCTGGCCTCTCTCTTTCAGCCATAAAGAAACTCAGCTATTTTTAAGTCTGGGGTATAACATACTTAGGCAAATAATGATAATCATTCTGTGCAAGAGGACAGGAAGAGATCTTAAATGTTCTGAAACTGACTAAGCCATCTTAGCTCTCTGTAAACTGCCCCCACCTTCTCCCCCAAAAATGCCACACTTCCAGGAGCTCTTCTGGAAAGGTTCCTGTTTACAAGTGTAGGTCATTCAATCAGGGAGCAAAAACCATGAGACTCTGCAACCAACCACACTGCTTAAACAACAGGATACACACAGGGAGCAAAGACAAAAATAGTTCACAAAAGCCACAAAGTTGTTTGTTCAACCTACAGGTTAAACAGCTCTAAACATGACTCTGATAAAATCATTAGCTGTTTATAGACAGGTCACAAACAGAAGAGAGTCACAACAAACAGTTCTGCCAGCTCTGCTCAATCATGTAAGCCACAGGTTACCTCCGGAATCTAGCTGTTCTAACTGCTGGTTCTCAAGACTGCACTATGACGACACAGGAAGTTCAAACTCCAGCAAGCCTTAGAGGAGTCTGGAACCAACTGCAGTGGACTGTCAGGATCTCCACTCTACCAGGTCAGCTAATCCAGTTCCTCCTCTACAGTCTCTTAGAGATGAGGAGCATGCCACCTCCCTAAAGAGTGGGCAATGTAAGCAAACAAAGCACCCTCTCCACTTCTCCAAGACATTCGTCTGAGATTGAGGTTTTAAAAGCTGTGACCTAAATCAGCTCCAAACCATACGTGGATCTGTTAGAGAGTGAAATGACATACTGCGGTAACATATAATGGTGCAACCATTTCTAGGAGAACTTGTGCTGCCAGTCATCTCAATATGTAGAGCAGCTTGGAGGTAGCTCTGAATTGCCCCAAAGTGTCACCCTAGTCTATCTTCAAGCCCTGATCTCTTAACCCTATGCCAGTGGGAGTTGCATGATAGCCCTCCCCAGGACTGGAAAATGGCCTACATCTATTTGTGAAACTGAGGAAGAGTACTTCTAAGCTCCAGAGTGTGCCCCAGTTCGTCTTCCTTAGTCAGAAGAGTGGCAGTCACAAATCACAGACTGAAAGGCGAAGGGGGTAAAGCTAGGAAGAATGGATGAATGCTACAGGCTTTAAAATGGGCAAGGGTCCCATACAGGGCACCAGGCAGAGCTCTTTGGATATTGCACTTTGTTTTGTAACATCCACCTGGGACCCAAGCCAATATTTACCAACTGTTAGACAGCAGAGCAGCCTAGGGATGAGGAAGGGCCAAGAAACAAGTCTATTTGGCTTGTCTGTGCACATGCAGTTCCCCAGCAGAGCTCCTTTAGAAGATGGCCCCATTACACAGAAGGGTATCACAGAAAGACAATGTGAAGGGAAGCTGTGTTAATGGACAGGGAGCAGAGCTGTTCTGTATTTTGGCCTAGAGCTACCAAGTTCTTAGTCCCTGCAACACCCTAAGTCACCAAAGAAAGTCCAAAGAAGAGGTTACTGAATAAAATCACTCTTGGGAGAGTTTGCTAACCCTGTCTCCCATCAGGACTACCTTCTCACCACTGGATAAACCTAGCACTGTGGCAGCACTAGCCCAAGGCACATCAGTCCCGTGCCAGTTCAGAAACTCCCCTTTATCTAAAGGATACTGTAGAAAAGCAAAATTTGGTGCCATGAAGCAAAATAAAAGCTAGTGATCTGACTTTCTCAGAATTGTGCCTTTTACACAGTAGAAGCAGCTCCACACTGGCCTCTACTCTATTGCCTATTCACATGATTAAATGGCAACATATATGGGCAATGGCCGTGGAGACTTGGCCATAATGCCACTCACTACACTCAAGGGATCCAAAAAAATCACATCTCCATCCCCATCACACATTGAGAACAATTCTGCCAGCATCCTAATCCAGTCAGCTTTCCTTTGGAAGTTGATCATTTAACCATTTCAAAACATGAACAACTGCACAGTTCCCAGCAATGTCAACCCAGTGAATAGCACTACATCCCATCACAAGACTAAATCCTTGTCAATATAGCAATAAACAACAGGAGGTTAAAAACATGAAATCTACACAATTGAAATTATGGATCTGAAGTGAGTACCTTGGAAACAAGCTTCAGGAGTCTTCTTAAACCCCTCTCTAAGGGATTTTCAAATAGGACCCTGAGGCACAGAGTTTATCCCTTTACTGCTAGAACACGTCTTCTCACTTCCTTATGCAATTCCAGTATTCCACCTAGTTCAGGGATCAACAATGCAGGCTCAGTGAGCCACCTGTGGCTCCCTGGCAACCTCCTCCAGAGAGCCAGTGTGCTCCAGGGACTCCCGGCTGGCACCAGCATCGTGGCCAAATCAGGGTCACCAGGACCACCCTCACCGTCCCACCACAACCACGAACCGGAAGCAGCCCAGCAGCCACACCGCAGCCCCTGGCACTGGCATGGAGTCTACGGGCAGCATGCACTCCCTCCGTCCCTCTACCTGCTGGCAGAGCAGAGCAGCACTGCCACGCCTACCCCCCACCCAGCTGCCCCTCCCAAGGGCAGCTGGTGGACAGCTGCAGCTTGCAGAGGCAGGGCCCTGGAATGGTCTGCTCCACAGAGCTCAGGCTGCTTTGACCCGGCCACACCAGGCCTGAAAAGAGGCTGCCTCACCCCCAGGCCCTGGATCGGGCCCATTCAGCCCTGGAGTGGCCAGGCAGAAGCAGCCTGAACTCCACGGAGGGGCCATTCCAGGGCCCCACCCATGCAAGCTGCAGCTCTCCAGCAGCCTCTCTTGGGAGGGGCAGCCAGCTGGGGGTAGGCCTGCAGCGCTGCTCCACCCCACCAGCAGAGGGAGGGACAGAGGGAGAGCACACTGCCCACACAACCCTGCCAGCACTAGGGTCCGTGGCGCAGTGGCTGGGCTGGCTCGGGCTCATGCGGTTGTGATGGGAGTGTGGGCGGGAAATGGCTCTTCTGCTCTTTTGGGTTGCCCACCCCCGACCTAGTTAAACTAATATCATTAGCATTGTGGTTGTATCAAGCACTGACAAACTCAGTAGAAGTATAAATACATGCCCCTGATGCTATTACCAGTAAACTGGGTCCCAAACCAATAGTCTGAAAAGCAAAACATTAAGGGCAAAACAAAGTCCACAGAGGAAGTTCTGGATTAGTAGGACTGTAGCTGCCTTATTGTTTCCAGGTATCATAACACAATTTAGCAAAAGGTCCCAGGTCTGAGAGATATTGCATAGCTTGGGTGGTCTCTAAAAAGTTAGTACAGTCTGCAGAGAGTGCTGAAAAGCCTCTAGCATAGGATCCGGTACTGTGGTGCCTAGGACAAGCTGCCTTTATGGGTACAATGGCATAACACAGAACCTAAATGCTTTTGCGGATTTAGGTCACAGCCTGATGACTCTCAATTCATCTGTGTAGCTAATTTCTCCCTCTTCCAGCAACAGGGAAACAAGCACAGACATGCCTTTGATATCAGAAAGAGATCTCGGCAAAGTCCCCACCATATTGTTTCAGTACAGTGTTGTGTCTTCTCCACATACTTATGGTGACATTTGATTTTTACACCAGTATGTTGACAGACATGGCTCTGTACTTCAGAGGATTATGATGAGAAATAATTTCTATTAAGACATGAAGCAAAGAAATGGCTTGCCAAGACCAAGAAAAGCTTTGCCCTCAGAAGTCAATCAGCTAGCTTCCATGAATCTGCCATTTACGCAGGAAATGGATCTAGTTCACCTTAAGGACTAACTGCACTGACATTATGTCATTTTATATACTTCCATTAAGACTACAGCTCTGTATTGCTGGCATTTTCCTGTAATCAGATGTTTTCAGCTGCTGTTTATATAATTGAAATGAGTGATGATATACGTCTGTCTAGAAAATATGAATTCAAAATGTATAGGCATTCCATACGCCTCATTATAATTACGTATTAGTATCAAAGACACAGGAGTTTTAATTTGTTTGTGCAGTCCTAAATTAGTCTACAAATCTACTATCTTATGTAACCACAATTTGAATCTGTAACTGAAATAAAGTATAATGTGGGTGCGTTAATGAAAGAGTTTTTAAAATAGAAAATGACTTAAACTGGGACTAACTAGTTCTTCCCAAGCTGGTAAAAACTGCTTCTGGTAAAGACAATGCCCTCACTGGCCCCTACAATCTAAGCTGGCAAAAGTCCCCTATAAAGCTCTTTTTATAGATCGCCATTTATCTTGATTTCAGTCCCCCCTGGTGAAGTGAGAAACCATGCCCATTGTTTGATTTTGACTGGGTTCTTCACGGTCCTTTCCAGTCCCCACATTACCTCATATCCAATCTGTCCTCCTGCACAGGACTCCAGTCTTATACCAATTTCAGCTAAGATTGTTCTTCCCCTCTAGATAGCTACACTCATTGTGTTCGCACTCCAGCCAGCAGAAAATAGAGCAGGTGAGCATCAATTTCCTCATGGCTGGCTCATCTACACAATCCAGGTGATGAGGAACAGATATAACAATCACCATGCTTGCTAATCACTCAACACTAGAAACCACGGATCTATAAAATATTAGGGTTGCAAGGGACCTCAGAGGGTCATCTAGTCCAGTGCTTCCCAACCAGTGTGCTGGGGCACACTGGTGTGCCACGAGCATCCCCAAGAGCTGGAGTTAAAGTTCCCTCCCTGCTCAGCCCAGCCACATGGGGTGTGCAGGGCTGGGAAACAGCAGGGGATAAAGTAAGGGGGAAGGCACCAGAACAAAGTTCTGGGGCCCCCTATTTTTAGGCAGGTGGCCTTCTGGCCCCCCTAAAAATAGAGGAAGGCATTGGAATGTGGAGTTTCAGGGCTCCCCCTAAAAATAGCACGAGCAGCCAGAAAGCAGCATTTCAGTGGCTCCACCTTAAGCCCAGCCAGCAGAGAGTTGCAGGAGGCCAGGAGTGTGTGAATCTCCCCCTGCAGGGCAGAGCGGCTTGTGTCAGCCAGCCTGCAAACAGCCAAGGTAAGGGCCTTGAGTGGGGAGGAATGCTGTTGTGTGGGGCACGTGTGTGTATGTAGCGGAGGTGGGTGGGAGTGGATGTGTAGCAGAAGGTGTGTAGCTGGGCTTGTGGGGTGGCTGGGGGCCTAGTTCTGGCCCCTGCAGTGATGGGAGAGTCCATCACAGGCAGCAGGGAGATGGGGGTGGGGAGGATGGGACCCACTGGGGTGGAAGGGAGCAGTAGTAGGGTGTGGATTTGCCCTGCATGGCAGAGAGCCGCTGTGGGGAAGGAGGAAGTGGGTGCTGGGCCATGCTCCCCTGCCCTGCCTTCCTACTCCTCAGGTTCCCCCTGCCTCCCCACAAAGCCACTCTTGTTCTCCCTTCCTCTTGCCTCTCTTGCTGCCCTTGTGCTGTTCCCCACATGCCTGCCCTTGTCTTCTTTTGCAGCCCCTGCCCTACTCTGCTCCCCATACTCACTCACTCCTGCCACTGCACACAACTCCTGACCTCCCATGTTTTTCCACCCCTGCTCTGCTACCCTACTACTCCACACAGCAGTATTTCCAAAACACTGTTCCATGGTTTATGAATATTCATAATTAGTTAATTTGAATATTCATGAGTTTTTAATGGTGGTGTGCCTTGAAAAATTTGAAGGTATCAAGGTGTGGCATGGCAGAGAAAAGGTTGGGAACCACTGATATAGTCTACGCCCTGCTCAAAGCAGGGCCAATCCCAATCCCTGGCTGTGATGATTACAATAGCCACATTAGTTTACCCCCCCCCATCATCCCTAGCAAAATGTAGAACCCTGTGTCCACCCAACACAACTTCTAATTTTGCCCCCAGAAAAATGTTTAACTTAATGATAAACATTCAACAGAGGGCTGGGTGGGATCCAAATTGAGAGCTCAGCATTACCCACTGAATTGCCTCTTGATGGACACTGTACTGTACAGCGACAACCTTCACAATCTGCTGCTAATACCATAGACACAATGTACCATCTGCTTCCATCCATTACTGCCCAATGGAACACAATGCTGGATTGAAGAATCAACCCAAATCAGCCCATAGGAACCTCTGTTATGTCAAAGGCTAGATGTCATGGGAAGAGTAGTCTGATTCTGGCATTCTGCCTCCAGCACCAGGATTTCCCAATCCCACAGCTGTTGTCAGTCACTACCCCCTACGGTGTAATCAGCCTTCAAAAAAACAGCCTAATCAAATTGAAATCCAGGGCCCACACTGATAGTGAAGATACACAGACCCAGCCTACATTCACAAAGGCCTGGTTTTCTTCCCTTTCTTTTCACTACACCCATATAGCTTCTAGGCAAGATGACTGCCATCCTCAGAGCTCAAATATCTCTACATCTTCTCATCCAGCAAATTTAAGAGTTGAGACACAAGGTTCGAGATCTTCCAGAGCTTGGATTTGGGAACCCCCACCCCTTGCTACCCTTCCAACACTGATGGCTAAAGATTGCATTTGCTGTCAGATTTGGATACAAATATTAGTCTCTAAACTAGCCCTGATGTGTCCTGATTTCTCAACTGGGCCCTTTAGGAGGCTGGCTGGTTTATGTGCAAAATACTCAGGAGTTTCTACATTTGAACTATGAATGCAACACAATACCACTACTGCAGCTATACTGCCACAGCACTTCCGTGTAGACACCATACAGCAACACAGTGGTTAAAGTACAATTTGATGGGCCCTGGAACCCTCCTGATCTCCAGGCCCCCCTCCCATGTTGTCCAGATCCCCCTCATGCATGTGTAGGCCCTACCCCAGATAGGCGTTTGCAACCACTTCTCAGTGCCATACACATCAGTTATCACTCCATAAAGACACTGGCCCAGATCCTGGCCTCACACGCTGCCCCCTCCCCCTCCCTGACCTCACCCTGTCCCTGATCCTGGTCTCACACACTTCCCCTCCCCCCATCTCAGCCTCACACGCTGCTTCCTTCACCCCCCCCCATCCTGGTCTCACTTGCTGCCCCCTCTGCCCACCACCCCTTGAACAGCTGGCCTAGCCCAGCACTCCCAACCCCACACTTATTGCTGGAGCTGGGGCCTCATACACACCGCCTCACCTGAGGCAGGGAGGGATGGGGTCAGCCCTTCACAACCCATGGCAGGGGAGTGGGTGAGGAGTCCCCTAGATCAGACCCATGGAGTTTCTGTCACTTTCCCTTCCTGCAGGGGCTCCACTGCTGTACTGCAGTCAGATGCTCCCTCCTGGGTCCTAGTGCTGGAAAAATTTCATTTCTATGTAGGCTGGGCAGCCCGGCACACACATGGAGAAGGAGCCTTCCCAGCACTAGGACCCAGGAGGCAGCTCCCAACTGGCTCAGACTGAGGCTTCTTCATGAAGCAGCAGGCCAGGCTGGCCACAGCTCCTGGGACAGGGCAGAGCAGAACCTGTGCTCCACCTACTTTTTCTATTTTCAGGGGCCCCGGCATGCTGGCCCCGGTACATTCCAGTGTGTTCCAGCCTACTTTAACCCCTGCAGTAACAGTAAGAGCTCTCTCATCACCCTGAAAGGCAGTAGATAGACCAAAAGAATTGTTCCGTGAAACGAGTACCATCTACAACAGGAATAAGGTCCGTTCAACTCCGCTACTCAGAGGTGTGTATCTTTCCACATCTCTGAGTAATGCATCTGGGTCAATCACACCTTCTAAAGTGGACCAGGCCCTACAAAGTAGCATCTCTCAGTGATTAATGCCACATCTCTGTCCTTAATTCACTGACATTCCCCTAACCATTTAGTAAAGCTTCCACACATTTGGACAGAAACAAATCCTCAAAGGGGAATACTTCAGAACCTGTTTACACTAGCATTTATATTGGCAAAACTTTTGTCACTGCATGGTGTGCAAAAACACACCCCTGTGTAACAGATTTTTTTCTTACTACAACAGGTGATTTGACCTCACCTTCCTCTATATGCTGTTCCCCAGTGTTTGAATCTAAACAACTGCTTCGATCCTATGACTTACATTTTCTTGCATTTATTTTTCTCCCGTTCTATAAATCTCACATCATCAAGTCTCTGACAAAGTGGAATTTTTCTCCCATGAAAGCTCATGCTTTATAAATAAATTTGCTGGTCTTTAAGTGCCACAGGACTCCTTGTTTGTTTTCAGCCGCATAAGCATTCATGTAGCTGCATTATGCCAGTAGGAGAGCACGTTCCCATTGACATAATAAAATCAGCTCAGTAAGTGGCAGTACCTATGCTGACAGCAGAGTATCTCCTGACAACACGACACTGTCCACATGAGCATGTATGCTAGCAAAACTAACGCTGCTCAGGGGATGTTTTTACACACTCCTGAGAAAAAATTTCTGTTAACGTGAGTGCTACTGTAGACAAGACCTCAGTTTATGGACTGGCCATGCTCAGACCTTTGAAATTAACAACAGTTTCCTACTTCCCCTGAAGTTAACTAGTCTGGTTTCCTGGATCACTCCTATCAAGGACGTTGCAATATTCATTTATTCAGCAGCCTACTAGTTATTTAGACATTACTGAAACAAAGGGAACATTAATGCAGTTTGAAATTCAGTAGAGACCTAGTACTTCTCAAGTTACCATAATTGCCCATACAAAACAGCATTGAAAGCAGCTACATAAATGCATCTCATTCCAATTTATATTATTGACTTGCCACCTGTTGACTACAGACACAGCCACCCACCATGTAAACTGCCTGTCATAAATGTCATCTAAGTGACCTCTAACCCTCCAACAATGGAGATGAGCCCAACAGAGCTAATAAACACATGTAACAAACACTGGAATCAAAGTAGAGCACTGCACTTACCCATCTCTACCTTTACTGACAATCTTCACTTCAAAGTAATAAATGCCACAGGCTGCAGGGATGGGGTGGGTGGCCCTGACTGAAGCAGCATCTTTGTGATTTTTCCCATGACCTAGGAAAGAATTAAACGGTGACTACTTAAGGGGTGGAAGGTTCTCAGCCCTTTTGTTTCCAGACAACCCCATGAACACAGTGAAGTCATTCTGCATATATGGTCAGGTTAAAAAAAATAAAAAGAGAGAGTGTGCACTGCTCCCTTATAAAAGGCCTACAACATGTGCTACTGCAGCATTTTCTTTCTCTACCTTCCTACAGTGTTGAGAAAAAAAGTATAATGCTACCCCCGATTTAGACATCTCTCCACCCAAGAGAAACCAATTGAGCAAGATGAGATTATCAGTGGTGTGTGATATTCTGGAAAAACAAGCTCTCACCACCGTGGGGAGGGAAAACAAAATTATGGGTCCGAGAGGTCTGAACTTGCCTGGTTTCCTATGAACTCAACTGGTGGGGGTACTCGAGTGCATGCCACGGACCCCACCCGGCCTCTTTAGCCGGCATTATAAGGGGGCGAGAGACAACGGGAGACGCTACGGAGGCAGAGCCTCCCCGAGAAGCCAGGCCCGCGGCCGAATGACACCGCAAAATGTTATATAAGGCACAAGGCAGGACACGGGGAGTTGAGCTCGACGCGGCTTTAGCTCCCCCCGGGCCGGGTCATCCACAGACCGCTCTCCCTTCCAAAAACCAGGAGCAGCGCCACACCGAGACCGGGGCTGGGGGTGGACAGGCGCCCCCCGAACAAGCCCGGGGAGGGGAGGCCTGGCTCGGCTCCGCTCCCCCCACCCAGCCCCTCTCCAAGGGGGCGCTCCCCCGCAGCGCCCCAGCGGCCGGGCTGCGCCGACCCAGCCCCGCGGCGGCTCCCCGAGGCCCCACCGCCTCGCGCTGCCCCGGGGGCGGCCAGACTCCAGGCCGAGCCCCGGGCCGCAGCTCCAGGCGCGGCTCCCGGCACCTTTGTAGTGGACGCGCAGGTTGCCCTGCGAGAGGCCGATGTAGTTGTACTTGTCCTTGGGGCTCCAGGAGCGGGGCAGCGGCGTCTCAGCCTGGTTCACGGCCGGGTAGAGGCGACGCAGGCGCTGGCTCAGCTCTTGCTCCTCGGGCGGGCACGGCAGCCCCCCGTCCCCCCCGTGCAGGCTCCCTGCGACCGGATCCGCCATCTTGGATTCGCTATTGTGTCACCAGGCGGGGAGCGAGGCCCAGCTCCCTCCGCTAACCAATGGGCTGCGAGCCCGGCCACAATGGGGCCGCGAGCCCGACGGGAATCCGAGTCCACTCCCCTGTCCCGACAAGCCGCTTGGCTCACGCCTGGACTACGGATCCCAAAGGCACCGCGCTAAAAGCGCCGGCCCTCGCGCCGCGGCGCATTGCTCTTCGGGAAAGAGTTCGCCGTAACGCCGCCAGCATAGGCAAAGCGGCGTGGGGGACTACAAGCCCCAGAAGCCCATGCGGCTACAGAACGCCGCGGTGAGCCGGGCACGGGCCGTAGCGCTGAAGCCGTACTCAGCGCTGTGCCACAGCCAGGCACAGCGGTGAGGCGACCTCGCCTCCTCGGTCCCCGCAGGGCTGGGGCCCTCCCCTGTGCAGACACCAGCCTCTTCGTTCTCCACTTCAGCTGTCCCCCGCCTCCCACAGCGCCCCACCGGCGCACGCCAGCCCCCTCTTCTGTAGAGCACCCCCCTCCGGCCCGTGCCATCTTCCCCCGAGGCAGCGCTCCTGGCTGAGCTCGGCGCCCGCTCCCCATCCCACCCTCTCCCGCCCCGAGCCGGGCGCTGAGACACGACGGGCGCGCGCAGCCCCTCAGGCGGCCGCGGGGCAGCTATGGCGGCGGCGGGGTCCTAGGAGGGGGCGGTGCTAGTCGCCATGGTGACCGTGTCAACAACCGCGCCGCCGGGGCTGCGCCGGGCCATGGCCTTGGCCCCGTCGCTCGGGTGAGGCCTCGGACGGGGGCGCTGGGTGGTGGGGACCGGGGGGGCCACGGGAGCCGTGGTGGGATCCGCTCCCGAGGAAGGAGGCTGGCGCTGCCGGCACTGTGCTCGCAGCCGCGCTGCTCTGGGCTGGCGTCCCAAGACTGGCCCGGCCCGGCTTGGTTTGTGCCAGCAGAGGCTGTCCCGGGTCCTGCTGAGGAAGGGTGGCCCTCTTAATCTGTTACAGCACAGCAAAACAAACAAGGAGTCGGGGAAGGGGCACGTCTGAAGACTAACAAATTTACCCATCACGTGAGCTTTTGTGGGCATAATCCTACTTCACTGGACGCAAGAAACAAGAAATGCAGCAGGCAGGTGAATATTCACACGCAGAGAAGGGTAAGTCACAAGGTCAGTTAAAACTTTATCAGCCACCCAGGCAAGTTGTTTTGATTCAAATGAGGTGGAAAAACAGATGAGAAGGTGGGAATGTGAATTACCTTTGTAATGAGTTAGCCCAGGGGCGGCCAAACTTATGAAACTCAAGAGCCTCAAGAGCCACACTGAGGCCTATAGCCATATACTTTTACCTACTCCAAAATTACTAAGTTTAAAATTCATTGCATGCTTTAATTTTATCGTAAAAAGAGGACAAACGTTGATTCTACTAATGTCAGAGTCTAATAATTACTTAAGGTTACCATGAAAATTAGGGCTACTGCACTTCTCCCCCCCGCCCCCCCCCCCCCCAAACTCGTAGGCTGGAGCTGCTTTCCTAAATTGATTTGCTGACATTCTTCCAGGAGCCACAAGTTTTCATTCAAGAGCCACATGTAGCTCTCGAGCCGCAGTTTGGCCATGCTTGAGTTAGCCAGTCCAGCTCCTTGCTCAAACCTAATCTAGCGGTTTCAGATTTGCAGATGAATTCAAGTTCTGCAGTTTCACAATGGAAGTCTGGTTTTAGAGTTTTGTTGTTGTTGTTTTGCTGAAGCACTGCAACTGTCATGTCTTTTACAGAATGTCCAGGGAAGTTGAAGTACTCTATCGTTTTGCTTTGTTTTTTTTAATGATACCATTCTTGATGGCTGATTTGTGTCATTTATTATTTTCAACTTGCACAGATAGAAAAAGAACTCTCCTAACAGTAATTCATATTCTCACCCTCTCATCTCTGGTTCCACATCATTTGAATCAAAACAACTTGCTTGGTCTGCAGAAGAAGTCTGAACTGATCTTTTGACTTACCCATCTCTGAATGTATATATTCTCCTATATACTGCAGTTTCCATTTCATGCATCCAGTGAAGTAGGATCATACCCACGAAAGCTCATGCGATAAATAAATTTGTTAGTCTTTAAAAGTGCCACAGGCCTTCTTCTTTCTTTTGCTGAAAGACAGTTGGTCTGCAGACACACATTCCAATTACCATATCTCCCTCTCATGCCATAATTGAAAGGTTTTATCCTTTTACAGTGTAGATTTGTTAGCCACAATTGTACACACAATTAAAAAGGACGCTCTTGAGTAGTAGCTTTAATATTTTCACTTAACATTTCCTTTGTTTTATCATCTCCTTTACAAAGTCCAAAGATAACATTTTTCTCTCTGCCAGTCTTTTCCCCTTTGGCAAATGTTGATTTTGTTTCCCTGAGCTGAGATTAATATGACTCTTTTTTGTTTGCTTGCTTGCTTGCTTGCTTGCTAGTTTGAAATGAGTTTCATCATCAGCCTATTTCTTGTAGTTGTTTTCATACTTGATGGCAGTAAACAGTGTGCACTTTGATTTTGTTTCAGCCTTTCATGAACAGTGGTCACTGCTCTTAATTTCATTTTGAAAAAGTGGTCAGCTAAAACAATATAACTACTTAGAACGTGGAGAATGATGCCTCATCAGATTCTAAACAAATTTTGGGCATGTACTAGTATGACATGAGTAAAAAATCTCATAAAGAGTTCCTTTTTTCTAACACTCAACAGGGAACTTTATTAAATGGAGGAAAACAGGTTTGGCTTTGTGTTTTGTATTTGTATAGACAACCTGTAGCAAGAAACAACCTCTAACAACAAATTCCTCAAATGAATCACTAGCTTTATGGCTGATCACCTTTTGGGATTAGAAGGGTTTTGTCCAATTAGTTGATCTGGATTATCAGATCCCAAAGGTGTAGACTCCAGCTATGCTGTGAGTGCTCATGCTATAAGGGAAACAGTCATCTGTGTTTGGAATCAGCTCTGTTGGTTGCCAGATATGGTTCTTCATCATACCTTGATTAACCTGAACCATCTTGTCATGTAGCTTCATCCACTGACAACTGGAGTTGTTCACTCTCTTTCCTTATTCAGATTTATCAGGATTGGGTCTCCTTGTTCAAGCTTGGCTGAGCATTAGCTGTATTCTACTGTTTAAAGGATAAAGTCTGAGATTTTAGATTTGACATCTCTCTTTCAGAACTTTCAAGCAGAGCCACTTAGCAGTAGTTGGCAGTTTAGTTCTGATCTCTTGACCCATAAATTGATCAACTGGGTTATCAGCTGTTACTAGGGATTTCTCTAATGAATGTTCTGGTATTAGTTTATGATATTCTTTCTCTGATTTCCCCCATCAACTAAAGTGTTACCCATATGAACTTCCATTCCCTCCTGGCCTTGGAAAATCATATTCATTTTCCTTTGGAAGATTGTCAGAGTGCTTGGGATGCCAAACAAGAGATTACAAAAATGGTATTTTCTGAACTACGCTATGTATTTTCATCTTGGCTTCTTTTCCACTTCCCCATCATGGACACGAGCAAGCATGTTGTTGCAGGAGCTAACTTGGAGACTATATTCCCTGCACTGGAAAGAATATTCCTTTCCCCTTTTTCTGCTTCACTTGGCCCATTTAGGTCTATCCTTGGATGTGGTGAAGGTGGTTGGATCAGAGTGGAATGAGTTCTGACTTCTTTAACCTCCCCATGGTTTGAACCTAACAACTGCTCTGATTTGCTGTTACTGTATAACCTGATCCTATGTTTTACACCCCCTTGCATTTATTTTCATTCCATTCTGTATGTTCACCCATCTTCGAAGCATCTGATGAAGTGGGATTTTCTCCCACTAAAGCTCATGTGAAACATAACTCTATTAGTCTTAAAGTGCCACACGACTCCTTGGTTTTTCTTCCTTTAACCTCATCTTTGCTGGAAGCTCCCCTACATTCTGCAGATATGCACATCCTCAGTGCAATTTCTTAGCACTTAGCTGCATATAATCCTCACCAGCCATCCATGTTACAGATGCAGTGATGGTCTTTTAACATTGTTTTTTGTTAATATAAGTAAATTCCTCAGTCTTGCTTTCAAACAGTTTTTCATGTTTAGCTACCATTAGGAAGAGAATTAGACTAACTAGACTATCTTAGGTCTCATGCATTGGCTTCCATGATCTGTATGGTTCCATAAAACTTGCAAATCAGGTGAACTATTTCTACTTACATTACAGCAAAGATTTTGCACTCATAAAATGGTCTGATTTTCCACTTTTTATTCCAAGGACTATACTACACATACAAGGTAATAAGGAGCCTTGAATTAAACTCCAGGGTCACAGGAGAATTGATTGATTCATGAACTATTCATGCACTATGCGATTGTTTTAATTTACTGTACATTTATAGCTGTAATGTGTTCATAATTTCCAAAGGGATGGCCGCGTTAGTCTAGTCCAGCAAAGAAACAAGGAGTCGTGTGGCACTTAAAGACTAACAGATTTATTTTTCACATGAGCTTTCGTGGGAGAAAATCCCACTTCATCAGATGCTTAAGTTCACCCATCTTTGAAGCATCTGACAAAGTGTGATTTTTCTCTCCCACGAAAGCTCATGCGAAAAATAAATCTGTTAGTCTTTAAGTGCCACACGACTCCATGTGTTCATAAACCTATTGTTGAAATCACTAGGCTGGGCTTGAAAAAACATGAGTATTAGTATTTTCTAAATTTCATGATAAACACAGTGAAAACATCTCTCCAGACTGAGGGTGAAACAAATAGGAAACATCTGCAAATTTGAGTCAGTATTTTGGTAAATGATCCTAAGGGGGAAAAAAAACATAAAAACTATCCCCTGAGTATAAGAATCAAGGCCATTTGCTTCCCTATTTTCATTCTTCCTTGCAACAAAATAATTAGAGGACTGTCCATGAACTCTAATTATACCCAGATTTTGTGGTTCCCACTTATTAGTAAACTCATGAAAAAATCTGTCAAGGGGGGCTGAGACAGGCAGGATGCAAGTGACAACACCTGTTATCCAGGAATATCCACTATCATTGAGAGTGAGAAGGTATGCTGTAGACAACCTTAGATAACATCTATAAACAGAAACTGTCTTTAAGATTAAGATGTCTGAGTGTGGTGGGTTAGACCACAGAGAGCCCATGACCCAATCCATCATGCATTCCTCAACAATAGTCTTCCTGGCTTCCCTGCAATTAGCTAGAAATCTTATTCTAATTGTCGATTGAAAGTTAGTGATCACTATTCAGGGACAGAGTTCCGATGAACTAAGGTATCTGGTAAACGAGAGCAGGGTTGAGACAGCGGTGCCCTCTGGTTGTCCCCCTCACCAATGAGGGGTGGTGGCCTGGCCCCTGTGGTGGGGAATGGGGCCCCAGGGGGGTGAGGCCTCACAGTAGGATGCAGCCTGTGGCCCCCAGGCCAGTTAATCTGGCCCTGATTCTAAGGTTAGAAAGGACCAATGTGATCAGCTAGTCTGACTGCTTGCACAATGCAGGCCACAGATCCTCACCCACTCCCTTCTCCAATAAACCTCTAGAGCAGTTGTTCCCAACCTGCTGTCTGTGGACCACTGGTGGTCTGTGAGGGCACTGCAGGTGGTCTGTGGCGGGGGGGGGGGAGATAATTATTGCAGGTAAATATATGCTAGGTCAGTGGTTCCCAACCTTTTCTCTGTCGTGGCACACCTGGATGCCTTTGATTATGTCGTGGCACACCTGCATTATAAATTAACAAATATTCAAATTAACTCATGAATATTCATGAACAGGGTGCCCTGTTTTTTGAAAAGCTGCTATTTAGGGTGGTAGAGGTAGCAAGGCAGGAGTGGCAAGAGAGGGCAAGGATGGCCAGGTGTGGAGCAGGCAAAGGTGGCAAGAGAGAAGAGGGGAAAGAGAGCAGGAGTGGCTATGTGGGTTGGCAACGGGGACCCTGGGAATTGGAGGGAGGGGGAAAAGCCTGGGGTGTGAAGGAGCATGGCAGTGGCACGAAACATAGAATAGCAATGCCATCTCACTGCGCCCCTGCCACTGCCTGCCAGGTCCCCTGCAGGCACTTGCCAGGGCCCCCTGTCCACCCGGGCCAGCACGAGCCCTCCACATCCTGCTTGGTCTCGTACCCTCACAGCCCCCTGCAGGCCTTACCTGGGCTCCTGCTGTCCCTGTGGGGTCCCACCACTGCCCCCAGCAGCTTTGCTGGCATCACTGGCTTGGGCTCTGGCTCCCTGCCCCAGTAAGGGTCACATGGAGGTGTCTCATGTGGCTCCAGCTTTGGCAAACCCCCCAGTCGGGGCCGCATAGGGCTAGGTTTACCAGATACCAAGCATGGAAAGGAGGACAGGGAAGTATGAAAAGGAGGACATTGTAGGATATATACATGTCTGAGCCCCCTTCGCCCACCCCAGCTACTGCCCCCCCAAATGCCTGCCACACCATCACACCTGGCAGGCATTTATGAAAAAATTCATTTTTGTCTGGCAGTTTGCCGCAGCGACAATTTTTTTAAAAAGCGTGCTAGAGCACGTTGCGCCGGAACACGTTCCCTGCCAGCGCAGGGGGCTGCAGTGGGCAGGACCAAGCCTGGCCACCATTCCCTTTCCTTCCCGGCACCTGGGGAGGCTGCGCATTAATGGCAGCCTCCTGAGCTGGCAGGGAATGCCTCCCCCCAGCGCAGAGCACGGTGTGCACTTCTATTTTTAGAGTGCGGCCCTGGCGTCTGACAAAAAGCCAGACAAAATCAACTTTTTCAATACTGCCTACTGGAGGGAGGACGTAAAGGCAAAAAGAACGCCATGTCCTCCTTTTGCCAGACCTCTGGTAACCCTACATAGGGCAGCCCCCCACGGCTCTGGTTCTGGGGAACTCCCCGGCCAGGGCCGCTGCTCGTGGCAGTGTCAGCTGCTCCGGGGAGCCCTGCGGATTCTTGTGGCACACTGGTTGGGAACCATTGCGCTAGGTAAATCTACTGTGGTGAGTGCAATATAGTTATGAGTGAACATAGTAAATTATTAGAAATAGCTGCATTTTTAATATCCCTTGATATAGAAGTTTGACTTCCATCAGCCACAAGTTACATTAAAAAAGTTTTAAATGGCTTGCTTACGTGGTGGGCCACAAAAGCTTTCAAGGACAATGTAAGTGGTCCACATAAAGGAAAAATTTGGGAACCACTGCTCTAGAGTCTAACCTATGACTGAGTTATTAAAGTCTTCAAATCATGACTGAAGACTTTGAGGGCCAGAGTATCCACCAAAAATTTAGTCATGCCCCATACTACAGAGGAAGATGAGATGAAACAGTAAATCCATTAAAATTGCAGTTTCATAATCTGATTGATATAAATCCTTAGATGCAAGTAATTTCATGTTTTATGGCCTGCAATGTACTGAAGATTAATAGAAATATTTCCAGTTGCACAAAGCTGCACCATGTGTCTATCAGCCTAGGGTAGCTCACTGCTTTAACAAGAATGTTTGGTTTGAAAATATTGGAGACCTCTTTTCTTCCTGATACCAAGCAAAGCTTTGAGAACAGATTTTCTGAAGCAGTTTACTAGACTTAGGTTTCTAAAGTGCTCCCTATTAAGAATCTTAGATTGCTTGTATGTTTGTAATGGAACACACTCAGTTTGATTCACTTTAGACATTATTTGTATTGTCATAATGTCTAGGAGGTTTATTCAAGGACTGTTATGTTGGACATTATATAAACATGGAACAAAAACAGTCGCTGCCCTGAAGAGCTTACAATCTTCTTTAAAGACCATATCTTAAAGATATTATACAGAAAGAATCCGTAAGATTTAGACAGTCTGGAAGTGGGGACCTAGAGAGAAATCTGAGCTGCTGATAACTCTCAGGGTATAGCCCTGAGTGACTGGTCAGTTTTGTGCCAATGTATAGCAAAGTAACAATGCAACTTCACTGAAATATTCAGAAATAACCATAGTTTTGCTGTATTATGGAGTCAAATAAGTGGCAAGCCTGCTTCCCCTTATGATGTGAGTGCAGCTGTATTTGTGTCCTTTAGAAATCATAGTCATCTACATTGGTAAGTGGCTTGTGTTGGGAAGAATACACCTAGTGATATCCTTCCCATATCCAACCCAGAAACCTGTGCTAGTGAATACAAAAAGTGTTTAAGGGGGGCAGAAGATGAAAGCTGCCGAAGGAAATTACACATTATAACCAAAGGCAGCAAGATGCCAAATAACAATAGAAGAAATCAGACTCCAGGGGCAAAGTTATCCTATTATGAGAGGTCACTAAACCACTGGTTTTTGTAGTGTATTGGGTGCTGCCTGGTGTTGGTGGAATTACTTATCTTTTGCCCATTGACCTGCTGAATAGTATTTTGGATGTTGTCGCACTTTTTAAAAATATGTTTCTTTTCCTGCTGTTACCCAGGACACCCAGACTACTTCCTTTACCTGAGACTTCAAATTACCCAGTACCTCTTAATAATCTGAAGCACATCCTTCCAAAGAAACAGAAGACTCTGGTAAGTGGAACTATTCCAATGGAACACTTAGTCTTTGACCACCTGTGATGTATTGGCAACTTGCCAGAAGCTCCAGAGCCATGCCAGAAACTTGTAAAAAGCAGATTGCAGCTGCTTTCATCTTTGTGCAAATGGTAGAGGCTACAGATCTCTGCATGCAATGCTGCAATCCCCAGCTTTTCAGCTCAAGAAACAGTATTGCAAGTTGGAGTCTTTCTGTGGTCAACTGCAGATCTCTGCTGGGTGAGAGAGAAGAGGAAATAACTGTGCTTCAATTCTTTTCTCCTCTTGGTTGCAGTTTCTTGAGTATACCCACAATATAGTAGACAGCCAAAGCCAGACTTTGGCCAATGCAGTAAACCAAAATTAGACCTGACATCATATGCAGTGTAATCATGAGCTGCACAACTACTTTTAACAGCAGTTCCTTCATAAGCAGCATTCTTGTTGAGTATAATAAAATCTTAATATGCTTGGAGAAGTATGTGCCATTAACAGAGATCAAACTTCAGAAACCCAGTACTGTAGAAAACCTGGGGATGAGGGATAAGGACATGGGAAAAGTCACACATCATTTCATAAAAAACCACCACCATTGGGTGAGTTTGATGATTCTCTGGGAATGTGTTATTTCCTGAAGTCAACTGTATGTGCTACTGATCGTACAGTAACTCAGTACAAATTGTACTGCTTTGTTCCTACAACTGGGAAGTCGCTTTAGCACTTTCTTCACAACACAGTCTGTTTCTCAAGTCTTAGTAGATTGGAGACAATGCTCCACCACTACAGTTTCCCCACTTAGTAAGTTCAGGAGGGACATTTAAATCATCACTGGACTATGTTTGGTGTCCTGAGATTAAAATGTCTCACACAGTTAACTCTTCATGAAGTGGGATTTTCTCCCACAAAAGCTCATGTGATAAATTTGTTAGTCTGTAAAAGTGCCACAGGAGTCCTTGTTTAACTCTTCATGAAGATCCAGACATAAGGAACTGTATTAAGCAAAGATAACTCTGACTGTCCCCTGACAACAGTTAACATAAAGAGTGGCAAGTGAATTCCAGCAACACTTTCCTCCAAGGAACTAATAATGTCACTGAGAAACCCTGCAAAATGCAGCCAAGGGAAGTTCTAAAATGCCTGCTAGGCTTTCTGAATTAACCGTTGGGAGCTGATTCTTTTTTCAGAGACAGTTCAGTTTTCTGAAAACAAATTTCAATTGATTGGCATTTAATTCTTTTCCTTGCTGCATACCTACTTTAGAGAGTTTTGCATCCATATAGCATCCACCGCAAACTCCCAGTGATGACATACTGTGTGCTGTCAAACAGGGGCTTGCACGGATGTGATGTGCTCTGGTTCCAGGTGGGTAAGCTACCCCTTCTGGCTTTCCATAAGCACAATACAGAGGGATTGCAGGGGGAAGCCCCCCACCCCAGGCATATGTGCTTAGCGGAGACCAGGCCCATGTGAAGCATCAAGTTCTGGTTTTAAACAGATTTGGAAATTAGACTAGAATGCTGCTTTATTAACATTTGTTTGGCAATAACAGATGGAGGCCCCAGTCGGGATCCGGGTACCACTGGGTTAGTTCATACTGAGGGTGCATGCGCCTCTGGAAAGACATCGTCCCTGTCCTGGGGAACATGCAGTGCAAGTAGCATGACCCACAACAACCAGGGCTCCTTTACACACCAACCTGCACTAGCCCACTCAGTGCATGTTGTTTTATTATTTAAAAAGAGAAAAGCTAGTTCAGTTAGTCTCTGAATGTGGCCAACCCCAGCTTAAAAAAAGGCATGTTCTGGCACCTTCTCTTACCTAAGTTTATCAGTTCCCAAGGGGTTGGACTCGATGATCTCATGAGGTCCCTTCCAACCCTATGATTCTATTCTATTCTATTCTATTCTAAACTGTCCCTGGAGGTCCTGCATGGGGCCATCTATACTGGCTCAAGAAAAGCAGCAAATTATTCTAACTTTACTTAGAAACACTTGGCACAGAGGAATAAATCACAGGTGGACCTCTGCTTTTTGTTCAGGCCTATCACTATTCTGTTGGAGCTCGTTTGTCCACATGGCCTGCATATGCTTCTGGGCAAGCAATCCTACACAATCGGAAACCCTGTTGCATTCCAGAGGGGAGAAGGTAAGAACAGCACTTGGTTAAAAGTGCTAGGAAAAACTGCAGCATACACCACTAATTCTGAGAAATAGGCCCAAGGGCTCTAGGGTAGCAGCAAGTCATCTTGTCTACACTCAGGAATTATAGAACAAAAGCACCACTGGCACTACTCAGCTACTCTACTGGAAATACTAGTGCTGAGTCCTGGCAGCATCTCTAGGGACATCAGCTAACAGATAAAGCTGGGCCAGCTCTGAGCAGCAGCTCTGTGAAAAACTCCAAGGGTTTGTCTGATAGCTGTGTGCGTAGGGCTTAATTTAAAAAAAAAAAATAAAAAATCTGAATTGGTTCTGAAGCTGAAAATGTCCTTCTGTGTCAATGCATTGCTTCACGTTACATAGGGCCTATCAAGCAAAAATCTTGGATGCTATGATAATTAAGAGATCTGGGGGATTTTTAATATAACTCTTATTAATTTAGCACAATGTAGCAAGTCTGGATGAGGGGTTAGGGAAAAGACAGGTTTGTCTTAGAGGGTACACTAAGCCATGGGTTCCCTGGGGAAAGAACTGGTGTTTTACATCATCTCAAACAATCAATTGGCATTTTATCATCTGCTGCTTAGCGCTCTAGCCTGGCTTTTTATATCAAAAGGTGTCCTAGCGGGTGAATACATACTTTAGGTGGCTAAACAATCTTAATGTCAGCATGTCAGGAGTTGCCTCAGGGTAATACTCTGAGCCCCCCACCCCACCCCATCCTCTTTTCCTGACCTTTCAGGTCTTTCTCCCCTGGTATCCTGCATAGCTCAGGAGGCACTTTCCAGGAACAAATTGACTATAACTCCTGTCCGCAGGGCAGCTCCAAGTAGAACAAATTTGATTAATGTAAATAAGTGTTCAAGTAAATTTGGCTGCAGCAGAACAATCTCCTGATGGTGACTGGGAGTTGTCTTCTCCCAGCAGGCCAGTAGCTTGGCCAAGCAGCCAGGACATTTGTTTTAAGGTTCATAAGGTGAAGTGGGATGGTACAAGGCAAGGCTCCACCTGCACCGGGAGGGCCAGGCAGACTGACTTTCTCAAGAATGCACACACATGCTAATTAATTGAGCACTATTTTTTTTCTGTCTTACCTTGATGAGAACGCCAATGCCTACCACTGCCATATCCCCTCTGGTTTTGGGCTTAGATGGGAGGACAGAAGATGTGATGAGGGTAAAACCTGCTCTCTGCCTCACATACACACTCTACTCCAAACTGGCACAGATACAGTTGGACCCCACGCTATTGTTTTCACAGATACTCAGCAGGGGAAAACATGAGTCTCTTTGTAGTACAAGCTATATAGGAGGCACAGTCCTCTTGAACTTGAAGTTGTGAGGGATAGTCTGGCCTGGTGGTATACAAATCTGCCTCTGTTCCTTTGAGCTGTGCAGGATCAATCTCTTTGGTACTGAAAAGATGTACCACTACAGTAAAGTGGTACACTCTAAAGCAGTTGGGGAGGGGAAGGGAAAGAAAACCCAGGCCCTAGAGCTTATCAATTTTAAACCACAGATGTGGTGGAATTTTGCCTGCCATTTTCTGTCTGTCTACAGCAATAAACAGACTTCCTTCACCATTGCAAAACCATGCTACCTGGAGGAGCTGGAGTCCTACCTAAGGAAAGAGCTGCAGTCTCTGGACCTGACTAAAGAAAATGCTCAGGAACTTAAGCTCCAGGTGTGATGGAAGGGAGAAACTGGTGAATTCAAACATCAGTGTTGAGTGGGATGGATTCTTTTTTTTCTTTCTTTCTTTAAACTGGGCATTTGTAAGTGTCTTAAAGGAAAAGAAAATGGAAAAAGCAGACCCTTTGGTCAGTGTTACATGAGAACTGGCTTTATTGGCACTTTGAAGCCATGTGCAGAAAGTAAAGCAGTTTAACTGTGTTGTGGTAACACTTAGCATCTTCTAGACTAGAGCATTTCCTTGAGTGCCATCTGATTTCTCCATTGCTTTTTGGAAATGTAAATAGGTCTCAGGATGCAACTTGTGGGCCAATGCAGTTGCTGAAATTCTAAACTATGGCCTTCATGTATTGTCTTGCACTACTGTAATATAAAGAGGTCCCATGCTTGACCAGGAAACACCCCTTCCAACCCCAGATCTGCTAGGCCAGGTGCCATATATACAGCATATGGGTCAGATCTCACCCATTACCTGTTTCTCTAGCCTCACACTGGATTGGGCCTAGGTCACTGAATCCCCCTCTCCTGCTGAGTCCCACTGTGGAGCCTTGCTGACACAATGTTAACTGCAGGGAATTAGTGGAGAGGCATCTTCCTTCTCTCTTCCCAGCTTTAGGAGTAGGGCTGCATCTCCCTGCTTCCCCTTGTTTTAGGCAACTGCAGATCAAATCACCCAGATTCAGGGAAGAGGCTCTTGCTCTGTTCCTCATGCTCACACACTGCAGGGGGTATGAAGACAGAGACAAATCCCCACAGGGGCCACAAGTGAGGAAAGACTCCCCGGGGGGGGGGGGGGGGGAATGGCTGCAAGGAGAGGCTGGTCATGTAGTGAATAAAGAAGTAACTGGACAGAAGGAAGGTTTCATAAATGAGAAATTTCTTTAAATGAATCCCCTAACTGCATCAGTAAAAGGGTCCATTCTTTAGTCAGAGAGACTAAGAAGCCCTCCCAACAGCCCTTGGGCACTGACTGACAGGTAATTTGCACTCCATCCCAAAGAGTGTGAGCACTGTCCATGCATGCAGGGAGAGACAGCGCTTAATATCTGAATAGACAACAACAACAAAGGGTCACACACATAAACACACACAAAACTAGGGGTGTAGAGAATCCAGAATGTAGTGGGGATGTGAGGAAATCAGAGGCCTTGCTTAGTTGAAATGAACTTAATTTAAGTGATTCATTACAGATAGATCTACAAAATAGTCCTTTTATAATTATCTGTTGTTGCAGTAGGCTGCTCTGATTGGCAGTTGTAAATGTTAAACGAGAGAAAAGTTCTAGAGAAGACCAGACTACAGCCTGGCTGACTTAGTAATCATGTAAAAGGGTCTTCCCAGTGGCCTGATTATTATTTAGCTCTATTCTTAAATCTAGCATTCTAGTAGCTTGGAATTTTAAAATGGAATGTGGTATTGCTAGAAAGTTCCTATTCCAGGTTTTCTGGTGATATCAAGCACAGTTATCAAATGTGAGAGATTTTGGAGGTATTGGCAATAAACACAATATTATCTTTAAATCTAAATACAAACCCTGATCAGTTACAAGTGGCTCATATTCCACAAATAAGTGGAATACTAAGACTGCAGGCCACAAAGAATAAAACTTGCTCACCCTAAAGCCCAAGGTTCAGTCAGTTCTTCTCAGATTCAAGATTCCAGAGCATTTTTCATATGAATGAGGATTTGCCCTTGGCCAAAATTTCCTATTCCTGCCCGTCATCCTCCAGTGGTTGCATGTCGCTAGCAAAGCTGTAAGTGTAGTTTTGTGACTTGCTTTATACATGTTTGAGAACTGGATTCCAATGTAAGAGTTTATTTTATTCAAATGTAGCAGCATTTTTAAAAGGATATTAACAATTGCACCTTAATTTGTGCTGTCAGTAATATAGCAATAGTTATGACATTGATAGCTAGCCCAAGGTTCTGTATAAGGAAAATGAAGAGTCCTTGATGTTCCTTTCTCTCCTGTTAGCCTTACAGAGAGATCTTTGAGTTCTTCATAGAGGAGTTCAAAACCTACAAGCCCTTGCTGTCTGCCATAAAGAATGAGTATGAAGTTACATTGGGTAAGTGCTTGAATTCTGTTCTGGTGGGAGGAACAGTCATTCTAGACATGTGGGTTTACACATGAGATAGCTATAGCTGATAGTTACAAGATGAGCAGTAGGGGAAGGCTTCAATGACAAAATATAATAAATGGACTCTTGTTAGTTACCCCTTGTATCTAATGTGAACTGGAGAGTTTGTCTGAGCTGCCTCACTAATTGATAGGTGACAGTTTTCTGTATCCGGAATGGACACAATGCAGGCAGCAGCAGTCCCCTCAACCCTGCCTCGGAGGGACCATTTTCATGGTGGAGTGGACCAGTGTTTTTAATTACACACATCCAGTTGCATTGGAAATGAGGGCTGGGATAACACTAAAAGCAGAGCAGAGAAAGACCAACTTGAGTGCTTCCAAGTAGCTCCTCGTGTACCTCAAACTTGTTCAGCATTCAGAGACCACAGTTATGCATGCTTTATAAATACAGATGGACAGGAGTGTTGAAAGCCATTGAACCAAACTGTAAACCCTGTATATAATGGAAAACACTTCCAGTCAGAGGGGTGCTGCTGCACCCCTACTTCTAGCACTTATTTGGACAGACATAGACTAAACAGTCACTCATCTTTCACAGGCCATTTACCAGCTATCAGTTGGTAAAAACGCACTCTCAGTTGAAGTAGTGAAAGGAGAGAAAACATTCCATCTCCCATTGCTAGTCTCCAACTAGCCCTAAAACCGTTCTTTATATAGCCCTATCCTGGGCAGTGGCGGCAGGCTCTTAAACTGAGTTATTTTCCCAGTTCAGATATGAATTTAAGACATTAAGACAGTTATTTTCCCCTTCAGCAGTTTGGCCACCCCATTCTAGTGATGATGGCTGCATGAGTGCCACCTGGGGTCTGGTTTCCATGCACAGCCAGTCTCAAACTGTGTTGGCTTCTTAAAATGGCTCACGTCGATGTTTATTTTACCCTTCCATATAGTTAGAGTGTAATGTTCCCCATAGTGTGCATGGGGACCCAACCCAACATCTTGTATTATATAACTATTTTTGGACACTAAGTGATACACAGGCCTGCCTGGAGAACCTAGCTGCTGTAGTAACAAATGAGTTTGAAATATTAAGAGTAAAAACAGAAGTGGAGCAGGGATTTGTTACTTCTTAGTTAGCATGAAATCCTGCCATCTCCCTCTGTTGTGAGCTGTCCATGTCTCCCCATTAATGTTTATCCTCATCTACGGGGCCTCATCCTTTCAACTACAGGGAGCTGGAGGGGACTATATCAAGTGAGTTCTCCACACCACCCTGTGCAGCATTCACAATGGGCTAGGATGCATAGCATTCCTAGGATTTTTCTTCATTTGTAATTTATGCAGTACGGCACTCATACATATAAACCTTAGCCTGAGAGCCTTCTCCGAGTTGGGTTTTTCCCTGCAAAACTTCCTATTCCTTCTCCAAACACGAGTGCTCCAGAAGAGTCTTGCTATCTTATTCTTCTGAATTGGAGCTAATGAGTCACCCCCCACTCTGGCTGTCAGAGTGAATCAGTAGCCTAGCTCTGCACCTGAAGTCAGACATGATCACAGGAATATATTTGCAGCTGGTGGTGATTTGTATGGGTTGAATGAAAGGAGACACCTTCCTTATTCCAAGCAACATATGCTCTCTACAGCACTTCATCTCCTACTGGAACTGAGCGTACCCATGGCAACATATTCCAACAGTGTGCACCACATTCTACATCACAGCCAGGTGGTCCTTAGCTTGCTAGTGAGTGATTTAGCAGCTGTGTCTTCTTTCCTCTTAGCTCTTTGAGTAACCAGAGCACATTGGGCCTCTGCTAATTTGTGCTCAGTCTCCTAGAAAACAACTTTCTTGAAGTAAACCATGAAGACAATAAGTACCACCCAAAAAATAAAGCTGTAGGAGAGATGCTTCAAATACCTCCACAGCTGTTTGTAGTAGTTCTTAGAAATATTTAGCCTTGCTGGAAACAGAGTGTCTTTACTGCAAAGTAACCAGTTACTGCTCTCAAGTTATCCTCACTCAAATGAAAGCAACCACACTGGAAAATAGCACTCCCTCTCTGGTGTGTAGCACTGGGCCTTTCGGGCCACATCCTCCAGTTCTTAGCACTGCACTAAGCTGAGTTGCCCCATGGAGTCTTTCCCAGTGAACGGTGGGTTACTTATCAGTAACCATCCTTCTTTGAGATAGGCTGCTCGGATTCATTCACTATTAGGTGTCTACATGCCACAGCGCATGATTGGCTGGAACTTCTTTTAGCCTTAGCCTGTCAGGACAGGGCTGGCAGCCACCGCCCCCTGGCCATATATATGGCCCCAGCCCTGCTCCTCCCCATTTCCCATTAGTCACTAACTCCGAGTAGTGGGGATGGCTGGAGGGGTCTGAATGAATCCAAGCAGCCCATCTCAAAGAAGGACAGTTACTGATAAGTAACCCACCGTTCTTCTTCAAGCGCTGCTCAGATACATTCAGTATTAGGTGACTGTTAGCCATACTGTGGGAGGTGGGCGGAGTTATAACCTTATCTGCCATCAGCACAGCTACCCACAAACGGCACAGCACACAAAACTGGGTGAAGAAGCAGTGGGCTGCCAGGTGAACGCCTACGGACACGCCAAATGCAAGATCAAGAGAAGGTGTCCATGAGAGTGCCAAGGGGTCATTTGCCACTCTGTTAGGAGACTATAACTCCAAGAGAGGCAGTCCCCAGTTCATTGTCGGGGAATTTGCTATATCATAATAGCAAAGAACATCCTTGTCACCAGAAAGACTGTCTAGTGTAGGAGGGTTGCCCCTTCCTAGAAGAATCAACTCCTGAGAAAGGCAGTCGTGATCCAGGGCAACAGACTCCCACAGCTGCAGGTGAAGAACAAGGGTGGAATAATTGCTGCTCTTGCCACCTCAACCCCAAAAGGGGAAGGTCAACTGGATTAAGATACTAACCAAGACTGGGACGGGGAACATATCACTCCTTGGCCAAGTGGGAGATAGGCAAGAAGCCTTTCCCCATTGGTGTACCGGCAGGAGATGCCATAGGTAGGATTGATAAGGGGTGCCCTAAACTGAGGTGTCCTAGCTCCATATGGGAGCTAACGCAGGAAGAAGGATAACAAAGAAGGATTGGGTGGGGACCCCTGTCCCTCCATCCGTTGATGCATGGGAATAGAGGGCCTGGAAGAAAGGCCCCAGAATAACGCCTAGAAGCTTGGCAGACCCATCCCTGGGGCCCAGAAGTGTCAGAGATGCTCCTTCAGGGAGGTCATCATAAAGAGAGAAGTGGACATCTCAGAAGGGCCCTTCTTTAGAGGTAACCCTTGAGCAGGTTATAGTAGTAAAAAAAAAAAAGGGAACCATTAGGTACACCCATCCTAGTATCAGGAGAGAAACTAGGAGAAAAGTGATTGAATTCCCCGTGTTAGGTGGTCCCCAACCAAAGGGAGGGGATGGCCTGAAGCAGGGGTGGTGTGAAACCATGGGCTTCGGGGGGGGGGGGGGGCTTATGCAACTTAGAATCATAGGGTTGGAAGGGACCCCACGAGGTCATCTAGTCCAACCCCCTGAGCTGGGTGCGCATTTCTGTCCCCTGCCCCTTTACTCTACTCTCCTGGTACGTGGCCTCGCATAGGGGGAGTTGTGCTGAATTGAGGGAAGAGGTATCCGGCCGTCTCTGTAGACAGGTCAGGCCCACCTCGAGAGTCATGCTTCCAAACTGCAGAACTGGAGTGTTTGGAGGGGGGCACGTGGCTTGGAAGATATTCTCACCTCTCACTTCTATGGAGAGGCAGTCAACCTTCATAACATAGCTGGATGACTCATTCTAGTGGCTGGTGCAGATGTTGGGTCTTGCCTACAACGGGCCAACTATGAGGGATGTTGCATAGATCCTGATGAGAAGAGAAGACAACACCTTAGGCAAGACAGAAGTTGGACGTGGTCTATAATGCCTGCTCCGAGGGAAGGGAGTGTTACTGGTGTGCCACCCCACGTATTGGAAGGGGTGAGGCTTGGGCAGGTCCTGGGTGGGAGGAAGGAAGAGGGAAAGATCCCAGGAAGAGGAGAAAAGCATAAGGCAACCCCTACTTAGGGAAAACAAGGAAGAACTGCTGTGTCCTTTAAGGAACACAGAGGGGCAAGAGGAGACATTATGAAATTATCACCCATAAGGCGTCAGGCTCTCCAGCCTATTAGGGTCTGTAAGTTTCCATGGGCCAGAGTTCTGTAGGGGAACCACCCTGATCTGAAGATCACAGGTCCTCAAGTGGCTCACTCAGGTGTTTGAATACCGCTGGTGGTTAGGAGCTCTATCCCTTACACTCTCCCTTCATTGCAATTCTAGGGAGGAGAGAGGTGCAATAGAAAGATCAAGGCAGCTCCTAGACGGCTGTCTAAGATTTTCAGGGGAAAGCGACCCTTGCCTGGTTAGAGGGAGGCACCAGAGCAGAGGAGGTCGAGGGCTAAACTGAGGTCTCCCCATAGATAGAAGGACCAGTGTAATGTGATGAAGGTCCTTGGGGAGGAGGGAGAGGAGCTGAAAAGGCAAAAACCCCTATGGTGAGACTTGAGGATCCCTCAGGCAAAAGCCTAATACGAGTCTGAAGAGCATTGCCTTGATATTAAAGGGGGCACTGCCTGGGGAGTCAAGGCAGGAGAATATAGAGGACAAAGGGGTATGAGCTTGCCCTCTTACCTATCACCTAGGGGACAGGGAGCATCATCCCGCAATAGTTCCCCCCCCAATCCATTGCAGGCCAACATGGATAAGGAGTGTTCTCGGGATAGTGACGTGGGAGCGTACCCTTTCCGTGTGCCCAACTGGGAAGGAGTTGGCAGAGGTGTAGGCATCCTGCCCTTGTCCCAGAGAGCTATAGTTTTTTGGTTTTGTTTTTTTTTGTGAGGTCATCATGTGCCCACTTCACATACCTCTGTGACCTCCGCATTCCGACCAAGGCTCCAAGGGCATATGTGCCTGGAACCAAGTGCATGTGATGAGAATTCTCTGGTGGCCGAGCCCTTACTTGACCCGGAGGGTATGGGAAGGGAAGAGGGAGGCACGTTGTTACCGGAGAGGAGGAAGAGGTGTCCCGAGGCTAATTATGAGGGGGCGTTTAGCAAAAGCATTTAGGGTTCCACTCTGACGTTCAAGGGTTTGATGCGTAAAACAGAGCAAAGAGACAGGCCCTTGCATAAAGCAAGAACAGGCTGTTCCATAACCGTCGCTGAGGGCGGAAAAAAAGGAACTGGGGGAGGAGCAGGGCTGGGGCCATATATATGGACAGGGGACAGTGGCTGCCAGCCCTGTCCTGACAGGCTAAGGCTAAAAGAAGTTCCAGCCAATCGTGCACTGTGGTACATAGACACCTAATACTGAATGTATCTGAGCAGCGCTCTAAGAAGAATTGTCTATTCCTTCCAGACAGGGGTGTGTGTGGGAAGGCTTTGGAAAACTAGGAGCATTTGAGTGGTTTTTAGCCTGCAGCCATACCGTGGGGTAATCCTTTTAGCAGCTGACAAGGTGTGTGCACTTGAGTTTTAGTCTATACCCACAGATGGGCCAGCTGACTATTTAAGATCACCACTGTGCTCCAATGAAAGTGTTTGTGTGTGGAGAAAATTCAGGTGAGGAGAAATGCTCAAATCATAAATGGAGTTCATTTTGCAGTGAAGACATGTTTGCAGTCTTATGAAAGGACCCCACTTTCCCAAGCAATGTCAATTTATTTCCTTCTGGGATGTGATTGCCTTTTCTAAGTGTTAAGATGCCACAGGGAACTGTGAAGGTTAGAAACAGCAGCTGCAATTTCCCACTAAGCTGTCTGGCTCTAGAGGGTGGTGTTTTTTTTGAAAGCCAGAACATAGCTCTGTGACTTCCACTCAGGGTATGTCCACACGTCTCTTTTATTTCAAAATAACACTGGTTTAGGGTCCAGTAAAGTCGACTTTATAAGGTCCACTTATAAAGTCGACTTTACCGTTAAGTCAACTTAATTAAGTCAACATGGACTAACTAATTCGACTTAATAAAGTCACCTTAGTTCAGTGGGACCATTAATTCGACTTTATTAAGTCAAATTAAGCCAGGACAAGGTCTACTTAAAGTCAACTTTAAGTAGACTTGATTAAGTCAACTTAATAAAGCTGACTTTGCTTTTATAGTGTAGACATACCCTATGTGTGCTACCTTGTCCTCACAGCACTGGAGCAAGGAGTGGATGGATGCTTGCTGGTTCAGCTCAGCAGTTACTATAGCAGAGCCCTTGCTGTGCTATGGTTTGTGCTCAGTATATGCTGCACTTTTGAGTCGTGTCTTTCAGCTTGGCAGCATTTCATCTACTCACAAAAATAGCCTCCCTTAGGAAAGGAAAGATGTCAAAACCCACATCCTCTGATTGCATATTTGTATCTGGAACGGGGCAACAGAATGTGTGTTGTCACTAGACCCCATAGGTAAGTTTTTCCTCAGCTTGTTTCAACTGAGTTCTGTTTCAGATGAGTGAGTATGAGCAGAGTGGGGAGGCCATGCGGGTCATTGTGGGCAACCTCATGGAGGAACCTTGGGAAGAGAGGAGGGAGGAGCGCCCCCAAAAGGGAAGGGAACTCCTGGCTGGAGTCCCAGAGGGGAGCATGCATGAGAACATGCATCTGGAGGCCAACATCTCCACTAGGATTCAAGCTGTTTCTGGGGCAATCAGCTTCCAGCTAACTCCACCCCATTTCCCATTCCTGAAATAAGGACAGCTGGCCACCCTGGATCTGTTAAAGCAAACCATGGGTTATGCTGCCCATATCTGATGAAAATCATTGGTGCTCGGTAAAGCCAGAGATGATCCCTCTTTGCATTTAGTGTTGGATACCAACATAAATAACAGTGAATTTAGATCAGCAGCCTACATGGATTATATACCCATATTGAGAGAAATCAACAGAATAGAGTCCCAAAAGCTAGAATTCCAGAGAAAGCCTGTCCTCAGCTGCTCACCAGAGCAGGTGGAGGAAAAGCTTGCTAGTTCTGTCCCAGATTCCAGTCTTAAACAGTAGCTCTTGGATTGACTGTTCTGTCTAATTTCATAGCACTGTTGGGTCCTTTATTATGTGAGCCTGCCCTTTCCTTCTTTAGCTCACCTGAAGGAGAAAATTCGCTCCCTGGAACCCTTGAAGGCAATGCTGGTGTCTGTGTCAGATGAGTGCACCAGACAGATTGTGGCATTCCAAGAAGAGGAGAAAGCTGAAATAGCCGTGCTGAAGAAAGAGAAACTGTATTTGTTAAAGCTCATCGACAAAATGAAGGAGGAGAAGGGCTCTCTTAAAGCTCAGGTAAAATGGGACAACAAGCAGCCAGATGCATCCCTCTTCAGCCTTATGCATCTAGTCACAGACAGCCTAATGTGGCTGATGTTTGTAGGAGCAGCCAGAGGCCTCAAAGTAGTGATGATCTGGAGTGCTCAGTCCAACTCCATTAATGCAGAGGTCCCCATCACAGGATCCCTGCAGATGTTACCTGCCAAGAACTGAGTTAAGCTGTTCCTAAATAATAGGTTAGGAGAAACCTGGATATAGTTTTGATACTGTTAAAAGATGTATTCAGCTGTTCCTTTGAGTTGCTCTGATGCTTCCAGGGTTTGAAGCCGTAACTAGGAATATGGCAGGGGATAGTCCTGGTTTGGAGAAGTACCTTTTGTTGGCCCAGTGAAAATTCACCCAGATTTAGCTGACCTACTCAATGGAACTTGTTAGAGACCCAATGCTAAAATGTCCACCCATTCCACTTGCAGTGAACACGAGCCAGCCACAAGGTTCTCCCTGACTTGCTGTCCACACTGAGCATGCCCCCACGCAGCCACAGAGCTAGAGTTGCTCAGTGGGGGATAGGCTTTGGGGAAAGCAGGAATTAAATAAAACCAAATGTGGGAAGAATAGCTTCTTTTAAAAGCAAGGGCATGCCCCATCTCCAGTCTTTAGCTTGAAGGTGCAGTTCCTCAGGACTTCTGGGTACCAGCTGCAGACTGTGAGTTCTTGTCTTAATTCCTCACTGATAGATGGTGATGTTTCTGTGCACTCACTTCACAGCCTTTCTTGAGGAGCAGAGTCTCATGTCCCTGCCTTGCTAAGCAGGCAAGTCACACCCTCTCCAGCATACAGCTGGGTAACTGAGATGTTGCACGAAGTCTCTTCTGGCAGATCTGCAAATGGGAAACAGGGACCAGATTTCATGCCAGGCATCCCAGAGGTTCAGATGATGGGGCGGGACATGTTTAAAGAATGCTATTAAGATTGCGAAGTCAAAAGCTCAAAATGTAGGAAATGACAAAATTAATACAACCTTAAGTCAACCCACTGGTGCATGTGCCTTATGATACAATTTTTAATCCTGTTTTCCCACAGGATCCTGCCTCATTCAGTGCACAGGGTGGATGATGCTCGGGGAATATTCAGTATTTTGTTTTCTCCTCATTATTCAGTGTGTGGCCCCAGGTCTTATTTTTAGTACACTATTCAAACCCTGCTCTGGACATTCTCATGGGCTTTTAAGTGGTACTTATCTCTACAGTAACTGAGAGCTTCATCAACACCAACTTCCCGACTCCCCGTGTGATGAGTGAATATATCATTATCCCCATTTTACAGATGGGGAACTGACACAGGAATATTAAGGTCTAAAGTACCCACTAATTTTGAGATTAGCCTGAGACACTTAGCACCTCATGTTTAGAGTACTTTGCACCAAATAGCACTCATGTTCAAAGCACAGCTCCCATTGACTTCAGTTTGCAGTTGTGAGTGCCCTGTACATCTGCAAATCAGACCTCAGGTTCACATTGGGCACCCAGAAAGTGAAGAACACAATTAGCAACACCCTGGGGTCGTATGATCTGGTCTCTTGTGCAACCCAGGCCATGGAACATCCACAAAATGATTCCTAGAACAGATCTTTTAGAAAAACACCAATCATAATTTTAAAATTGTCAGTGCTGGAGACTCCATCAAAAACCTTGGTAAACTGTTCCAGTAGTTGAATACTTTCACTGTTAAAGAATTATTCCTTATTTCTAGTCTGATCATATCAAAAAACATCATAACACACAAGAGAGCCAAGTTAAAGTTGCACAAAGGCAGCTTGATCCTGGCCTTTCCTAACCATTGAGTGCTGGACTGCAACCTTAGTATTGTTCTTTTAACATAGATTTTTTTTTGTGTAATTTCATAGTTTTTATAAAAAAGAAAACTGGGAAAAAACCAGAAAATCCATTATGTGGCATCATATCAACATCCACATGAGTTATTAGTAGGTTGGACTTTTTACATCACCACAACTCCTTTGGTAAGAGAGTAACTGATAGCAGTAGTAAGCTGTCATTTACTATGTGGAGCAGTATTAAAGGGGGATGAGACACGCACTTTGCCAGTGGGTTTCAAAGATATTTGTTGGCTACAGAGGAAAGGTTATTCTCAAGCTCCTTTTCCAGGCTGGAGAGAGGAATATGTTAGCTTGGCACAGACAGTCCTTCCCAGTTCTTCCCCAAGCTTGATCCCTTCTGTTCATAGAATTTTAGAAGCATAGACTATTAGGGTTGGAAGGGACCTCAGGACCAATGTTACCTCTAAGCTGCATGGTTGCACAGCCTTCGCCACAGGGAACACTACCGGCCGCATGTGGCTGGCAGCTTCAATCCCTGCCTGGCCAGAAGACACAGTCTTCCGGCTGGCTGAGAGCTGCTCTGAGCTGGGAGTTTTTAAAACTCCCACTCGGAGTAAGCTCTCTCCATGTTCAATGAAAGCTTCCCCCAGCAGCCAGCCATGAAAGGGGGCAAAGGGTTGGAGGGAAGATGGGGTTGGGCCGGCTGGGGGACTGTAGGGGGTTGGGAGCAGGCTGACTGTGGGGTGACTGGGAGAGCAGAGGGGCAGGATTGGCCTGGCAGTGGGGAGCCGTGCAGCGAGCAACATAAGTTGCTCAGCTGCCTTAGGGCCTTAAAGGGAACATTGCGGGAGGTATCCAGTCCAACCTCTTCTCAAAGCAGGACCAACACATCTAAACCATCTTACCTAGGACTCTGTCAAGTCGGGCCTTAAAAACCTGTAAGGATGGAGTTTCCAGCACTTCCATAGGTAACCCATTCCAGTGCTTCACCACCCACCTAGTGAAAAAGTTTTTCTTAATATTCAACCTAGCCCTCCCATACTGCAACTTGAGACCACTGCTCCTTGTTCTGTCGTATACTACCACTGAGAACAGCCTAGCTCCATCCTCTCTGGAGCCCCATTTTAGGTGGTTAAAGGCTGCTATCAAGTCCTTCATCACTTCTGCAGACTAAACAAGCCTAGTTCCCTAAGCTTCTCCTCATAAGTCATATGCCCCAGCCCCTGCTGGACTCTTTCCACTTTGTCCATATCCTTCCAGTAGAGATGGCCCAAAACTGAACACAGTACTCCAAATGTGACCTCACCAGTGCCAAATGGTGGGAAATAATCAATTCTCTTGATCTGCTGGCACTGCTTCTACTAATGCAAATCAGTATGCCATTAGCCTTCTTGGCAACAAGGGCACGCTGCTGACTCACCTCCAGCTTCTTGTCCACTATAACTCCCAGGTCCTTTTCTCAAGAACTGCTGTTCAGCCTGTCAGTCCCCAGTCTGTAACAGTGCATGGGATGCTTCTGTCCTATGTGCAGGACTTTGTCCCAGCCTTGTCTCTTCCTCACTCCTAGCTTCTCATCTCAGTTCCATTCCCTTCCCCTAGCCAGTCCCCATCTGTTTCTTACCCCAGTCCCCACAACTCCTTGCCCAGCCAGTTCTAATCTCACCCTCCAGACTATCTGGCCCACTTACTCATCCCCAGCCTCATTGTCCAGCTTCTTCAGACTCTCTCCACCTCAACTCCAGTCCTGGCCCTCCCACAAACCACCATTCCCAGTATCCCCACCGCAGGCTCCTGGACCCAACCTACCTCCCTTTGCCCCAGCCAGCTCTCATCCCATATCCATTCAGATTTGGTATCTTTCTCCTCCTGGCTGCCTTGGCAGCTGCAGGGGGCTGTTGAGAGCATAGGAGAGACAGGCACTTGGTTCAGGTGTCTGGCCTGTAACATTCCAGAATTGGAGTTAGAAGGAAAAGCCATGCTTGGCCCCAGGCTGCTCACTGCCAGTGGAATCTTTAGTGGAGTTTTAGCTTGATGCCCTAGCAAGTCTCTATCAAGCACATGCTAACTATAATTTTTCAGAGATTTATAACTTGGCTAGATGTGAGTGGATTTTTGCAGCAACAGCCAGTGGCACATCCCTGAAACAACGGCATCTCTTTGGCAAATTTCAAGACCCTCCTTCCAAAACATGGAGGAAGCAGAACTTCTCAAAGAAAAGGAGGCCAGAATTTCCTCACATGGGCAAAACAACATATTTTCCATTAGCCTCATTCTTAGAAATGGCTGAACCACTTTGGCTGAAATGTTCCAGAATAATTCAGCCTGAGGTATACTCCAGTCATGCAAAGTTTCATCCCAAACACTTAAAGTTTGGCAAAGTTATAAGCAACTGAACTAATGAGGTCTTACAAAGGGAGGTGTTAGGGACCAGGCCTATAATATTTAGTACTTGTATGGCTCAGAAACTGTTAAACTGACTCTTTCTCCCAGCGTATGGTAAAGTTCCATGAACCTCCATCCCCAGGGCCTCAGAAATATGGTGTCAGTGATTATTCCCCTCCCAGATGCCCAAATAAATAAGGAGTCCTGTGGCACTTTTAAACACCAACAAACTAATTTATCGCATGAGCTTTTGTGGAAGAAAATCCCACTTTGTCAGATGCTTTGAAGATGGGGAACTATTGCTCATATGATAAATACATTAATTAGTCTTTAAAAGTGCCACTAGACTCCTTGTTTGTTTTGCTGAACTAGACTAACATGGCTACCCCTCTGGAACTTGTCAAGATGCACAAATGTGGTGGATGGTGCATCATGCATTATTACTTCAAAGCCTTCCCTCTGCTGTTCCTCCCTTGTCTAATGAGAATATGCAAGGCAGCCCTCTAATCATCTTGGTTTACTGAAAGCCAGGGCTGAGAGTGCAGTTCCTGACTTCACTGATGACAGTGCAAGGTCTTTGAGTCCACTGGTCAACCTAGGTTTTGGTATCTGACAGGTGAAGAAGCTGCAGAAGAATGTGGCCAAGGAATATGTTCGCTACCTTAATGAGTGTGATGCACGCAAGCTGCTTCTAGCAGACCTGAACGAAATGCGCAATCAGCAGTTGGAAATGTCACTTCACCAAGTTCAAGGTAGAGAAAGCAAATTTTGGTAAGAGCTTAATCTGCCACAAGTCCCAAATTCGGGTGCACATAATAAGCATTATGGGGGAAGATACAGCACTCACCTCCTACTTTGTATAACTAGTATTCTGAGGCCAGATCCTGCAAGGTGCTGAGTGTCCTTACTGCCTTTTTAATTCAGGGGAAGTGGCAGGTGCTCATAGGTCTCATAGCAGGCAATCTGCAGGGTTGCACCCTCAGAATGGGCAAACCGTGTGGAATTCAAGGATCTTGAGCATTTGAGCTTACAAAACTGCAAGTGTGTGTCAGCCTTGTTATTTGCCGGTGATGGTGATTCTTTGAGTAGGGTGGCCCCTACAGACTATACTCCGGGGTGCATCCATCCTCAGTGCTGCTGTTCAGGAACTGGGTGGAAAGCAGTAGCGGTTGTGTCCACATGAGCACTCTCTGAATGTTCATACCCAAAGGGAGCATATCTCTGCTTCTGCTCTGTCCCTGATACAAAATCCAGCCTAGGCCTGTGAATGTGGGTAAGTAGAGCAGGGAATGTGGATCTGCAAAGATAATATCCTCTAAGAATTAGGTTACTGTGAAGTAGCCTTTCTTTTTGATTTTTATTATTACTGATTTTAATATTGAATGTTTCCATTACAATAACAGCCAGAGGCACCAAAGGGGATTGAAGTGCTATGCCAATACACCTAATGATGCGTCCTAGATTTAACAATATCCTTGCCTTGAGGAGTATGGATTCTAAGAAGACAAGTGACATACAAAGGTGGCAGGGATGGGGGCGGTCAGGGGATACGTTTTTGTACACAGAGCTGTATTGGCCCATTTTAAATAGTATAGTTTGGTGAGGTAAACGTCAAGTCATCTCTCTGTATCTATGTACAGCTCTGACTGCCACAGCTAAGTGACATGAGAATTGTATAGCTCCAACTGTAGCCCTGTCCTCCAGCCTTATGGTGTAATTTGTCTCTTTGGTTTGCCACTGGGCACAAGACATGTCTTCATCTCCTTGTACAATGAGGTGTGAGTTCTGATTCCTCCTCACAGGATAGCCTCTTGGGGTCCTCACTCTGGGAAATTAACAAGCAATGAACAAAGGCAGAGGAGAGATGGCGGGCTGACTTTCGCGACATGGGTGTCAGAGAGAGACGACAAATTCAGAGTGTGACACTATATGAAGTTACAAGGGGCATTCCTTGGCTTAGGAGTGCAGTAACGCCACCCCAGAACATTCAAAAATCATCACTCAGACCCCTCAAAATGAGACTATTTAGTGTGGTCTCTGGTCTTTCTTTTGATTCCTGAATCAACATATGGCCACACACCCTCTATGGCAGTTACACCACTGCTAAGTGTCCCCAGTTCAGGCCTGCTGCAGGAGACCTCTTCTATCTGCCTGATGGACAAAGCGTCCAGGTGCTCATCAGTTCCCATCATCCTCATTCATTAGTTCTGCAACTTTCTAGCTCCACATGAGCCCCTTCTCCAACCCAATGCACCTCCCCAGCCCCGCATCAGATGTTCCCTCACAATCCCACCTTGTCTCCTCCTGCACCTTCTGGTTTCTTCTATTCACCTGTACCCTCCCAGGCTGCTTGTGCAGCAGGGGCAGAGGCACCATCCTGCCTCTGCTGCTTACAAGAGGGGAGGGGAGAGACAGGATGAAGCTACCCTGAGCTGCTGGGCTCTTCAGTTCGCTCTTTCCCTCACCCCCATCCTGTGAATACAGTGTCTGATACAAGGGAAAAGGAGGAGAGTCCTGCATGCCCCCTGTAGCAGCCTGCATTGTCTGCTCTTCCATAGAAAGTGGGGCAGCAGAAAGGCAGCCAATCGTATAGGGTTCCCCCAGGCAGGGCTGACATTCACAAGAATACTGGAGAGTCTCACGCCATGGGTAGACAGACTCTAATACCAGGCTGATGTGTGTGACTCATTAAGAACTGACAAGAGCTGGCCCCACAGGGATTCCTGCACTCCCTCAGTAGGGCCAGCGGTTCAGAATCTCTGGGGGCTTTAATAACACTTGTGATGTCACCCTCCACTGTCATGTGACCTAAGGGGTCAATTGAGAACATGCTGCCAGAGAGCTGGGCTTATGCTCATAGCCCTCCAGCTGACTGTGCATCCGTGATTGTTGTTTAAAGATGTCAAGGGTGAAGACTTGGTCAAGTTAACACTGGCACTAAAGATAGCTCGGCAGGACCTGACGAAAGCCCAGGTGGAGCTGAACACAATGAAGGCAGACTATGGAGACATTGTGCCCAGGAGAGACTTCGAATCACAAGAGAAAAAATATGCTGATCTGCTTGAGAAGGTGATCCTGAGGCTGTGACGTCCTTGCTTTCAAGTTGTACCACATAAATACCATACTGTATCTTGGGGTTTAGGCTGATGTGTAGTTGAAGCAAACTCAGCAGGTGATTATTCCAGCTAAGGTATCCATCTGCATCTAGGTCTTGTCTGTGGGTGCAATGACATAAGACCAGGATGAAATGGTAACAGACAAGTGCCTGCTGCCTGTTGACTGGTTCTTAACCTTCGCAATACTTCAGTACAGTGTTTAATTCCCCCACAAATAAGCATCACATCCCCTTGACTCAGGCTTCTCATAGATCAGCTGAAAAGCCACATCTGAACAGCTGTAATCTCTGGATTCAAAGCACTGCTGGTTTTACTGTGGTGTATTAATAGTAGCGTACAGGGGTGGCTAGGTGATGGATAGCATAAATGCCCTTCTGTATAGCCTGTGCTTTTACTGCTAATGCGTCAATTTTAGCTCCCCACTGTTCTGTATAAATCAGATAATGAAGTAGGTGCAGCTTATAGCCCTTTCCATAGCTCAGCTTACTGAAAGGAACCCTCAGCTGGCAAGTTTCTGTGTCTGCCTGGCTGTGCTGCTCCATTTCCCTGATAAGAAATGAATTCTTTAGCCTTCTGCAGCTGCAGGGTCACCCTGCTGCTAGCTGACTGAGGACATTTCCCCAAGCAGGAGTGCGGGCTGGAAGAGCGTCTGCTGGCGGTTGTTTGCTTTATTAATCGGCTTCCTTTTCACACATCTTGTAGTGTACGCCCACAGGAACAGCACCAGTTCTTCTACAGTGCAGCAAAGGAATAACAGATAAAATGAGCAAAGTCCAAGACTTAGTCCTACTCCTGAGTTGTTGTGGGCTGCCAGAGATCATTCAAGTTAGCCTCTAGCTTGACTAGGCCCCAGAGCAAGGAATCACTTGTGTCAATCTGCAGCAAGCACACTGGTTGTTTCAGGATCACTGCCCTTGATCCAGGTGCAAAGGAGAGACTGGAGGGCAAGGGGTGGGTAAGAGTAACTCCTCTAATCTGAAAGAAACAAAAGTCCTGCCTGATAGACTGGAAGAAGGTGCATGTATTATGCAAGAGATCTAGTTTGAGGATACTCAGATTTGCTTCTTGAGGGCTGCCCCACTTTGCATTAAAGGTGAACTGCAAAAAATATATATATAGTACAGTCACTCCTCTTTTTTTGCTTCCCTCTGATGGGTTAAGAAGACTGGCAGGTTTCTGATGTTTTTCTGATTGATTTTTACTTTAGAAACACTAGAGCTGATGTATCTATTTCTGCTGCATCCAGGGCTCTCTCAGCCTTCAGTTATGCGGAAACAGAGGTTGAATCTTTCACAAAAAGAACTTTTCTCCAGGTGGTTATTAGGAGTTTAAGTTATAAGAACAGAAACAGAGTCCTAAACAGTGAAGGAATGAATAAAACTCCCTTTCCCTCCCTCTAAAGGGGTTGGGTTTCAGTCAGGCCTGCAAGTGCTTCCATTCCTCAAAAGGTCTGGCAGCAAAAAGAAGGCACTTCCACCCAGACAGTTCTGAAATAAAGAACCGGCTGTGCTGCAGTGTCTACACTACAGTGTAGGTATTAACTCAGGAAACACTCTTACAAATCAGGGACAAACCCCAAATGTGGCTGCAAGTTCTATACTTAGATTTCATCAACCAATCATCAAATGTAAACTCCTCTGGCAGTGTATCAGCCTGGAGTCATAAAGAGTCTGCTTGAGCACTCTGCTTTGTCTTGCCAGCCAGGTGAATGTGTCTCTGTGATAAATGGTCCCTTGCACCAAGAATAACAGCACTATTCAGGTCACTCCCAGTCCCAAAGGCGCACTCACTTACGCCAGTCAGTTACACCCTGGCTCTCACACCAGAGAAGACTCATAGCCAGTTCTATAAAAACAAAGTTACAGCAAGTAACAATGACTTACAATCTTATGTTTCCAGAGGAATGGTTAAAGTATAATTCGATGGGCTCCTGATCTCCGGGTCCCCTTCCCGTGTTGTCTGGGCCCACTTCATGCATGTGTGGCCCCAGGCCAGGTAGGCATTTGCAACCACTTCTCAGTACCATATGCATTGGTTATTGCTCCACTCCACACACATACCCAGTGTGTCCCCACACACACCCTGCTTCACACCCACATTCCCCCCCACACACACTCTCACTCTCACTCTGTGCCCACACACACACACCCTGGTTCACACTCACATCTCCCCTGCACTTCACACACACACGCACTCAGTGTGCCTACACACACACACACCCCCTGCTCCACACAACCCCCAGCAGCTCCATGTCCCCCAATCCCAGAGGCCAGCACCCCCCCCCCGAAAGCCTGGCAGCAAGGGCTGGGCAACAGCAGCAGCAGTGCTGGGGTGGGTTGGCCAGCGAAGTTTCCGCTGGGGGCTGGGAGCTGCTACCCAGCCACAGGCTGCTCCCGCCCTGAGCATGCATCTGAACATGCTCAGGGCAGGAGATTTAAAAACTCTCAGCCTGCCACAGCTCCCTGCTGGCTGGCCTACCGGGCTTAAGGGGGAACACACCAGAATGCTGCATTCTGCCCCAGAGTTCTATTTTTAAGGGCCCTGGAACAGTGGCCCCTAAAAATGGTGTGTCCTGGAATGGTGTTACGGTGCATTCCCCACTTCCTTTAACCCTTGGGGCTAACCTAAGCTAAGAACTGGGGAACTTTTGCTTATGCCTGGTAATTTTGGCTTCCCAGAGCCAAAACAGTGTAGATCTTACATCATCTTTTGTGTTCCTCTCTAGTTGGTCTGGTGTCAGTGGGCAGGACACAAAAAAACCTCTTTACAAAAATTCACTGCAGTTCACCTTTAAACAGCAGCACTTTCCTTTCAGTGTGACAGCTTTCAGAGGCTACAACTCCCAGCACATTATGCCCTGCTTGATCTGGATGGCCAAGTGAAGTATTGCATCCTGGGACTGCAAGTGAGCAGCCATGACCCATATCCCAGGAGGCTGTGGGCTCCATCAAGTCCTCTTGAGCTGCTATTTGGCCACCAGTGGTCTAACATTCATTCTGAAAAGGGGTTGAATAACAGAGGAATTCAGAGCCATCAGCTGGTTTATTTTTGCCCCACTTGCCCTTATGTTTTAGACGGAAGTCCTGCAGAAGGATTTTGATGACCTCCAAAAGGAGTATGACACACTGCTGGAAATCCACCAAGAGGCTGTGGAAGAGCGAGACTGCTTCTACAACACACTCCAGCAAGTTCAGCGCAGCTCCACGCCCCGGCCTACCTGGGCAAAATGTGCAGGTACCAGGCTCCTGTTGATTTGCTTTGGATATTCCATCTCACAATGCTGTGAGTTGCTGCATTTGTTAACCTCAGGGCATGGCGCAAAGCCTTTTTTTTTGCCACCTTATGGGCTTTTATGGAGGAGGTGGGGCTGACTGTTGGAGGGGCTTGTTAGGTTTCTTGTTTTGTATTGTGGGCTGAGCCCCTATGGAGATCTGTGTGAATCTCAAACTCCCATCAACAGCACACCTAATAGGTGGACACGCCGGGAGTACTCTCCCACCTTTACCAACTTGCTTGGTTCTGTCTTTGCAGAGGTGATTGCTGGTGGGGCTGAACGGTGGAGCCATCTGGAAAAGGGGAAGACCAGTGATCAGCTGGTGGATGTGCTTCTGGAGGAAATAGGAACAGGATTGCTGAAGGAGAAGGACACCTTCGCTGGGCTAGTATGGGTTTTTCTTTCTTGGTTGCTTTGTTGTGGTGAGAGGACTTGGTGACATATCTGATTGTTAGCAGAGTCAGTAAGAACTTATCGCATTTGGAACCCCACAGCTATATTCATGACTGGAATACTGACACATAAAGATCATCAGATTGTAAAAGGAATCATGTGCTTGGAAAACCTAGGTTAAGGACAGCCAGCTGCCCTCTTGCTGGAGAAGAATAAAGCTCTTAAGTTGAGATTTATCATCAGCTGTTGCAAATACAAAGTCTGAGATCAGGAATTGTTACCCTGGTGTTATCAGGAGTGTCTTCTCTGCCAGACACAGCTTATTGCTTGTGACCTATAATTGCCACACTTTGCCCCTGTGTCTTTCCTAGCCATAGAAGATATAGGTGACAAATGCTGTGTTATGTAAAGATCTCCTTTACTAATGCCTCCCTGACAAACAGGCAGCTCAGTGAAAACCCTGAAGGATGCTGTTATGCCTGTTGACATTGTAGTAAGCTGTCACTCTGTCACACATGGATTCTTATTTTCTTTCTCCTCCCATCATGAGAGCTGGTAACCCTCACTCATGTTTCCTCCTTCCTCTTCTCCAGGTGCTTAAAGGGTTTTACCCTGTGTTGAGGAATTCTCTGCATTGCTGCTGGAGAATATTCCCCCACTTTTGTTATGCTAATACTCTGCCCCCTCACTCCTTTGTGGCTAAGGCAGATTAGAAGGGATTCTGTCTTTAGTGGCTACTCCGAGCCCTTCCAAAACTGTTCCCAAAACATGGACCATGTTGGATGGTGTCAGGTGCTCCCAGCACACTGCATTTTGGAGATCAGGAAAATATTACTCCACCATGGGAAACTGCCATGTCACTAATATGAGCTGGAGGGTTCCACAGCCTGTGTGAGTCACCTGCATGGCACACTCACCATTGATGGCTAGGGAACATTGCCCTGTAGTGTGAAGCACACCCAGAATCGTGTTAACAGCTACAATGGGGTTGGGATGGGAATACCAAGAAAAGTCACTTGTGCAGCAAGGGTTTGATCTAACTCATTTCCCAGGGGGAAAAAGCAGATGCTCCTAGTGCAGACTCCAACTGACACACTTCCATCCTGCTAGCTTCATAGTGGTCCCAGCTCCACCTGTGAGATACTGGTGATGAAACCCTGGCTCCCACCTCCTGAGACATGAACCTCCTCCATGGCTCAGTATTCCATGGACACAGCTTCTTTGCTAGCTGATGTGAATTCCTCTCTGTTTCTTGTATTATTCAGGGCAAAGGAGACAAGGTCCCCATCTACCTGAGGTATGAAGGCCAGGTGAAGAACAAGAAGCTGAACAAAAAGGAAGTGGTGAACACCCTGAAGGAGATCTGGAAAGAGAAAGTTTCAGCAGATCAGCAGGTTTTCTTGGTCCTGTTTTTCCCCATAACTAAAAATCTGCTTGATTCCTTGATGTCAACTGCTTAAAAATCCTGCGGGCTGGAAAGGTTTGGGAGGCTGCACCTAAGCTACAGATAGTGTAACTCTCTGACCCTGACAACAGAGGTAGGAGCAAGTACCTTGTGCAGTAGCTTCCTTCAGCCCCCACTATCATTTCTGGGATGCACCTGGTTGCTGCCCCTACAATCAGTGTTCCATCAGGCCCAAGCAAGCCCTGCTGTGGTGCCAGCCACCCTGACACATGGTCTCAGTTCGCACCCAATGGACCATCCCCAGTTCTGAGCACAGGGGGACCCTCTGGCAGCTACCAGTGTCACTATAATCAGCAGGAAGATTCAGGGAAACTTTAGCATGACACTGGTAACCGTGTGCTGCATGGTTATATACACTAGAGACAGGGCCCCCTCCTTACCCAGCAGGGCTGGGTGTGCACAGCTCCTCGTGTGACTCTGGTGTGCTTAGAGAGATTGTGCCCATGCCTCTCTGGCCAGAAACAAAATGTACAGAGGAGGGTAGGATGTGCAAATGTGTTGTTCCAGCAGGGACCTGGAGGGCCCCCACAAATATGGTATGGGAGAAAGTGATTGAGTGCTTATCCCCAATTGAAAAGTGGCCATTGGGCTATCCCCCGCTTAGGGTCAGGGAGTGATACCCACTGTTCAAATCCAAGGAAGGCTGGACTGCCCTGTGCTTCATCCATTCATGAATGGCCTCAGTAGAAAGAGGGTGGCCTAGTTCTTCTCTGGTGTTAGGGCTCCAGACCACCATTGAAGGAATCACACCCCCCGCAACTGCACGCTGCTTGCCAGAGCACCTGTCTTTTTTATGCAGAAAGGGAAGCAATTGAATCTTCCAGAATTCTTCCTCAGCTACCTCCAAAAGAAGTATGGGGAACCTGCTGCCTCTGAGTGGGCTTACACCATCTATGAAAACATCAAACTGTACCGCTCCAACGAAACCATGAGCCTGTTCTATGACATACTGAGTGGGAAGGTGAGTGGCTCAGAACTCTGCTCCCTTGGGGGCAAGAGCAAACTAAAGATACATCTCATTGCTCACAAGGGGAGCTAAGGGTACTCTGCCAGCTGTGGAAACTCCCTGGTAGCTACTGAGCAACCTGTTTTTTCAGGAGCCCTGATCACATCACATCCACCCACTGATAGCAGATCATGGTTTGCTTAGGTACATTCCCAACCCCTTCATTCACCGACATCTAGTCCCTTTCACTCCTGGAATGATCAGTGTCTCCTGGGGCAGTGCTGCTGTGGGCTGGGCAGGCCGGGGGGGGGGTCTTCTCCCCCCAGGTCTATGGACCTAGAAAGCTCCTCATGCCCCTAGCTTTACTTCACTCTTATCATGCCAGTGCTTTGCCCCATTCTATAGCTATCCAGTCCCCACAGCCTTGCTGAATATTGCATGGAAACGGAAGCCAAGACATTACATACGTCCTGCTCCAGAGGCGATGAGAGGCTTGGGTACTAGGTACCATGGGGACAAATGAGGGCCTCCATCCTTCGCTGGCTGAGACTGCCTTGCCTGCAGCAGTTCAGTGCCTGTGGAGGCTTTCAAAGCAGAGATCCTGTCTGTGGTTCAGTAGGTGAGGGATTGCCTAGGCGCCAGGCCAGCCCTTTCATACACACCTCCCAGTGGTATCAGCTTGCTGGATTTCTGATGGCCACGCTCCACCACTGGTGGGGCCACTCTTTATGGGTCCAGCACGGGAACTGCACTGGAGGGCCAGCGTTCTGTAATAAGCGAACACCATGGGACTTGCTTGTTTGTAACTTGCTGGAAGATGCCTGGGCAGAAGATGCTATGGAGCTCCTGCCTCCAGGTGGCACCAGTGGGAGTTATGGGCCATCTTCCCCATTACTGCCCTGTCTTCCTTCTGCATATTGAGGCTAACCCACACTGGAAGCTAGTGCTGTCAATGACCTCGGGACCCTTACTGTTTCACAGGTGGATGAAGGACTGTACCATGGCCAGAACCTGCTAGTTTCCAACCTTCTGAAGGAGCTGACAGCCTGTGACAGCTCAAACAGTGGCACTCTCACAACTGAGCAGTTCAAGTAAGAGGCTAGTGGGCTGGTGGTCCAGTGGCTGTCTGAGTCCCAACATCAAGGGCAGAAAAGCTTAGAGCTTCATAGGATTTAAGGGCAGCAAGACAATTCAATCAGCCACTGGCCTCCCATATAGCCCAGGCCATTAGATGCCATCCCCTTGTCCCTACATTGAGCCCAGTGACTTCAGTTCAGCTGTAGTATTCTTGTCTTGAGGACAGTAATCCATTGTGTGCCATAAGCAGACAGCAGGACAGATGCCCCAGTAGAGTTGTGTTGGGACGCCCATTTCATTGGCAGGTTTGGCTGCTTTCCTCATCTGCAGCGATCTGCCAAAACTGTGCACATGCCTGCAGAGAACACAAAGTTCAGGAGCGCAGACTCTCTTTACTGGGCCAAATTCTGCCCTGAGATAAACCAGCCCAGTGCCAGAGCTTTAGGAGAAGTTATGAACACATCTGAGGACAGAATCTAGCCTGTCTCTTTGTTTGCTAACAGCTGTGTTGCAAGATTCACACTTAAAAAACATCTAATAGTCTCTGGCAATGGTGAAATGCATCCCAGTGTGGGGGCCAGGTTTTCTGAAATGCTCAGGCCAGATTTCGAACCACAATTCAGAGCAGTTTCAAAAGCCTTCAGCACTCTTTGCACAAAATTCTGCTGAAATCCAGCCATGCATTCCAGTGCCCAGATGGGAACCTTCACTCTTTAGAGGGCCTAGCACAGACTATGGGTACTGAGCCCTTCTGAAAAATCTGCTCTAGGGGGTCAGTTTTATTGCTTCTTGCCCAGTTAAGCAACTGCTGTAGCAATGGGCACTAGCTAGGGGTTCCTTGGGAGATGTCCCAATATACTAACCACTCATTGAAGGGGGTAGAATCTACAGGCACTAGCCCTTTGAGTAGCAACACATGCCCCTCCTTCCAGAGTTGCAGGTTGCATGGGGTGAGCCTGCCAGGCCATCAGCACCTCCCCTGGGCCACGTTTTCCAAAGATCTCAGTGCCCAACATGGTTAGCGATGTTGTAAGTATGGCCCTTGTTTTGGTAACAGGATCTGATCTCTTCTGATATCCCACTTGATGGTAGAACTCTTGAAAACCTGCCCCTGGAAAGCTGGCATCTGCAGGCATGCGGTGGGGGTGCTACTCTACACACTGTTGTAATGCACGTACTTGTGTTTGTGGTGTTCTGCTCTATTTCAATACAGCACAGCACTGCGGGCAGCTTTTCCCTTGAAAACGAGTGATCAGATCCAAGAACTGATAGATGTGAGTAGATACAAGGCAGAAAGCACAGAGGACCTCATTGACTACAGATCCTTATTTGCTGAGGTAGGCTGCAGCTTCCTTTTCATTTTGGTTTAGGTTTAACAAGCCACGCAGAACTGATTTGAATCCACATGTTAATGGAACTGCATCCTCACTCTAGCATCTGTGTCCTGAACACAGGCTGCAGAGGATGGAAATGCACCTCAGGCCTTCTCCTGTATGATGTGGGGCTCATTCACCACCACAGCACCCCTTTGCACAGGTGTGGGGTGCTGCTACTCTCTTCAGCTTCTCCAGGAGGCTACTGCCTTTGGCCCCAAATCTTCTGAGACCCAGTCTCTCACCCAAGCCACTTCAGTTCAGCACCCTTCCTAGGGTTAGGCTGATGTAAGGCAGCTTATCCCAACCTAACTGTATGCATCTAAACTAAAATAACCCTCCCTCCCCCAGTAACTCTACACTACATAGACCTAATTACTCCACCTCCATGCAAGGTGTAGGAAGTAGGTCACTGTAGTTAGCTTGATGCAGTGTCAGGGCAGATACTACTTTGCTACCATCTACTGTTGCTGCTTTTCAGAAACTGTCCCACCATGTGCCACACTGGAGGTTAGAGCTGTGCAAGTACTCCTGGTGAGGCAGCACATTGCTGGTACTGACCCAAGAATGAGAGTGTAAAACCAATTCAATTACTGTGCTGGCTGATCATCAACATAGCATAGATCAGTTAATGTTGTCAGAGCAGTGGCTCGGTGCAGTAGCTGGAGACAGAAAATGTTGGTTATGTGAACAGCCTGGCAATGCTACAGGCTTTGGTTCCCCATCTTTGTTTGCTGGAAAGCGCCAGTTGTGGATGCGGAGTAGAAAGAACACAGGTCCTAGGGAAAAGGAGCTGTAGATTAACATAGCTGCAAGCTTTCCCTGAATATCTGCTAGGCCCTATACAGCACCTTAATTTCACAAGTGAGAGGCTTAGGTTGTCCAAGCCAGCAGTGTTCAACCTTTTTTCCATTTGTGCACCCCTAAAACATTTCAAAAGGAGGTGCAGACCCCCTTGGAAATTTTTAACATGGTCTGTGGATCACCAGAGTCCACAGGTTGAGAACTGCTGGTCTAGGAGACAGCTGGCTAGCCTGGGATAAAAAGCCAGTTCCTGTCTGTGCCTATACCCCCTCTCCGGGCACTGGGGATAAACCCTCGGCTGATCCTGGGGCTGGAGAGGCTCCACTCATGAGCACTTGTGACATGCTTGTGGAAGCCTCCACTGACGAGCTGTGTAGTAAGTGCCTGTTGTCACCGCACTTGGTGCCAATGCACAGAGGTGCAAAGTACATTTGTTACCATCACTCATGCAGCATGTGTTCACTGCAGGCTGCCCTTGGGCACAGCCCCAGCTGTTATCCGACCAGCCTCGTGTAGCACACTTGTGGCCAGACTTACATGAGTTCTGCTCCTGAGCTTGCCTTCCCAGCTGGGGACAAAGATTAGAGTCCAGCTGTTCATGGTGGGCACTGACCTGCCTACTTTGCTGTGAGGATGCAGCTGAACCCTAGGTACAAGATCTGAGGGCAGTAGTCCTCCAGTGCTATCCCATAATTCCCAAAGCCTGTATTTTCTCCAAAATCTTCCATCTCTATGAAAGTGTTGCCAGTCAATGGGGATTAATACACAAGCAGCTGCTCCTAGCCAGCATGTTGGTTATGCACCAGGCCTGCTGGCAGAATCACTGCCTCAGTGCATTAGGAGCCTCCAGCTACATCTTTAATACACATCCAGGGGGCAAGAGGGATGCCTGTGTCCAGCTTGGGCTTGAGGTGGAGCAGCACACAGGAGCCAGGGGTTGGTGTTAAGGGATCTACCTTCTTCTGCAGGATGAAGAAGGCAATGCTGAGCCCTTTATTGTGAAAGTCAGGACCCAGCATGTGAGTGAGAAGCAAGAGTATCTGAGACAGCTGAGGAAAGAGTTGGGAAATGCACTGTAAGTAGCTGAGCTGTTCAGATGTCATATTATCACCTTCTCTGAGCTCCAGGAAGTCCAGTTGTGGGTGCAGGGGGAAGAGCTGCACAGGTGAACAGAGCACAGGAGGATGGGGGTAGAGAATAAGCACAGCACAGACCAGAGAGTGCACTAGCTGGGCAATAAGAGTACAGGGGCCAAGCAGCAGGACCAGGGTCAAATGTTTTTGGAAGCTCTCCAAAGGCACGGGATGCTTCAAGTGTGGTCACCACTAGGTTGGACCCCATTGTCGCACACTCTGCACAAAGGGAAATGGCAGCCTCTTCTTCAGAGGGTGTATGCAGCCCCCAGACAAGAGAAGACAGGTACGCAGGGCAAACTAGCATGCTGGGTGGGCCAGCACATCAGTGAGGACATGTGCCAGACTTAGCTGGCCAGCATAGCCATCACTATACCACCTCACTTGCTGAGAGATCATTCAGAATTCAGCCCTGCCGCTTGCAGAGCATTTTCAGCCAATGAGAAGGCCCAGCGTTCAGAGCAACCCTCAGCTTAGTGCCTCAAGGGCAACAGGTCACCTTCATGGAGAGTGCAGCCTTCCCCCTTGCAGTTACCCTTGTAGGAGGCACAAATGGCACAGGTGTCAGTCAATGTTCCCTCCAAGTTGCATGGCCACGCAGCTCCTCCCACTACCCCACACGCAGGGGACACTACCTGCTGCACACAGATGGGAGCCAAAGCCCCTACCCAGCTGGAAGACGCTGTCTTCCAGCCAGCTGAGAGCTTCTCTGGAGCTGGAAGTTAGTGAAACTCCTGGCCAGAGAAGCTCTGACAGAGCATGCTCAGAATGTCTGAGCATGCTCCATCAGTGCTTCTCTGGTTGGAGGAGCCATGGCTCAGTCCCGTGTGGCCAGGTAAGAGTACAGGGGGTGGCTGGGGGGGTTACTGGGGGGCAGGCTAGGGTAGGAGGAGGGGATCTGGCTGGCTGGGGGGGGGCTTACCGGGAGAGCTGGGGGAGGGATCGGGCCCGCAGGGGTGTTCAGGATTGGGCCCACGGGAGGGGGCAGCTCGCACAGTGAGCAGCTTGAGTTGTTCAGCTGCCTCAGGGCCTTAGAGGGAACATTAGTGTCAGTAACCCACTTCACATTCAACGCTGGATGGGTTTTACCTTGTTAGGGTCAGACATGATTCTCCAGCCCCCTGCACCACCGCGTGCATCACTGCTGTCTAGACTATCAGCACCTCCCACCGGGCAGCAGCTCTTCTGCCGTTTGTACAGCATGCAGCAGCAGGGCCTGATCCTCATAGGGGCAGCTGCCTTGTAGCACCATCCCCACATTTGGTATTCAGGGCACAGCAGGTAGCAGTACCTGTTATTAAGGCTGCCTAACACATCCCAATGGCAACTGCTTGTTAGTTTAAGTGGGTGAGCTGAAATTTTCCCTGATGAATCATTCTGAAAAGTTTCAGCCAGCACAGTTCAGCCACTTCCAAGAACAAGGCAAGATGTTGCTTTGCTCTCAGTAAAAAAATTCCACCCAGCTTGTCTTTGACCTCTATTGCCCCCATGCTTTGGGACAGGGACTTGAAACTTGGCAGGTGGGTGACTTAGGTCAGGTCCAAGGCAGCATCAAGGTGGAAGCTGCCTACTTTGAATGCAGAGGGACAGGAGCTGGACCCAGCCGGGTGAGTTGATCAGGACAAGGAAACAGCAGGGAGAGTAGGGGAGACTAGATGTTGGTGGGTGGGGAGAGGGAAACTAGGACTGAGAGTGTATTGGGTACAACTAAGGCTGGCTGAGCCAGGAGGCTGGAATTAGGAACTAGGGAATGGTGAGACAGATCAGATAAGTCAGGGGAGAATCGGGGACTGAACTTGTGGGGCAGAGACAAAGAGATGAGACAGATCTAGAGAAACCAAGGTGCAAGGGAGAATGTGGAAGCCAGGTGCAGATGACACAGATTGGATAAGGAGCCAGGAGGGGCAGACATTGAGTCTATACATGATGCACTTTTCTGCAGCAGTCCCCAGGAGATATGCAAGGTAGGCAAAGCTTCTTGCGTATCTCCTGATGACTTACTGAGAGCTCCCTACGCACTTTGCTAAGCCGACCAGAAATGCCTTCCAGTCAGCTCATTGCAATGTCAGCTCCAGGGCTGGATTTGCTATGGCAAGTTCCAGCTCAATTAAACACATCTACCTAGACCACCCAGCTGAACCCAGAAGATGGCACTGAGGGTGGTGATTTTGCCACCATCAGTATAGCCTAAGCCTGAGCCAGGAGCTGGTGGACAGAGGGGTACTGGGACTGGCTACGAAGACCAGACTTGGGGGAAGTGGTGAGGCTAGGATGAGCTGGGCAAACAGTTTGGGATTGGAATGAGAGTTAAATGTGGAGAGTGGAAGTGGAACAAAAAAGGGTAAGGGACAGGGAAACAGATGTGACCAGGGCCAGCAGGAGGGAACAGAGTAGAAGAGAACAAGCTTGCAGGGATACTAGGCAGAATAGTCTGCACCCACCAGAGAGCACTCCCCTCCAGTCTGGAGTGAAACTCAAGATACCTTTGCTGTCAGCAAATAGCTGTGAAATCAGCAGGCAACATAGCCTATCCTCATAGAGGTTAACAGTGTACTGCTGTCAGGCACTCAGCTGACAGATGGGTGCTGCGAGTTCCAGAGGTTCCTACCTTGCTGATGAACTACATGATCTCAATATGTTGACACATGGCTGAATTTGTTTTTTCACGTTGCTTTTTATAGTATCTAGAAATTACACACAACCGCCACTGAAAGAACATTAAAGCTGCACTGTCAAGCACACAAATTAGGCAATACTAGAATTAAGGATACCTACGCAATCTTAATTCAGCCCCTCTGTCTGCATGTGAATTACGCTAGGGCCTTTTTTCTCCACAGACCTGTGCTTGATTCAGTACAGAGCTGGAACAACAGTGGGGATGAGTCAGGGCTATGTAGTGAAGGAGGCTGTTGGCTGTAGGATCCCAGGTACCCTTGTTGCAGAAATTGGCAGGTGATGCAGTGAATGAGGCAAAAGATTGTAGGAAGAGATGGTGAAGGTGGTTGAATCTTGCCCTGGAGTCATGGCTGGGTCTGATTTCCAACTGAGCTGAGTGCTCAGATGCGCCTGAAGTCAGAGGGGGACTGTACTCTGAATGTAGGTGCCAAAAAGCCAAAAGTAATATGAAAAAGTAGGTTCTAAGCATCTCAACTGGGGACTTAAAATTAGTGGAAAACTTCTAATCTTAATCTCTGTGCCCCAGCTTCCCATCTGGCAAGGGGGCTACTGCCAGCTGTTCACCTCAGCTTGCTGTGAAATTCAAGCCTGTAAAGCCCTCAGATGCTGTAGAGATGAACACCACAGAAATCCCACAAAGAAAGCAACAGTGAGGGCTTCAGACAGGGCTGAAGAGCGGCAGTAAATGAAGTCTTGGGGCCCTATATACTGAGGAGCAGCCAAAACATTGAACAGCTGCCCAGCCCCAGACTAACTGCTGGTAGCTGTCACACTGCAGCCACACAAGGGGGGGGGGGGAGAGTAAGGCCGTGCAGGTGGTCATAATTCTGGCAATTCATGTGCAAGAGCATGATTTTGCAATTTTAATGCCCCTTGCAGTCAGTAATACAGAACAGCAGCTGCTCAAGACGATGAACGGAAGGATCCCTCTTCCCTGGACAGGGGGATAGATTCCCGGCGCAGACATAACAGTATTGTTTGGGCTGTTTCTCTACACAGGGAGGTGAAAGTGGACGATCTGAAGACAGCCTTCTGTGCCATTGATCCTGCGATCGATGACCTGACGCTGGACACCTACATCGGCCTGGCATTCCAGGTCTCAAAAGAACAGTGGGATCAGACCACGGCTCTGCCTGTGGAGGCAGTAATTGAGAGACTGCTGGCTGGGGACACCAAACGAATAGGCCCCCTTCCTGAAGAGACTTGCAGAAGCCTAACAGAAGGGGGAGAGGCTGGGGCCTATAGCTGTTAAATGGCTCCTCTCTGGACTTCAGCCTCTGGCTTTCCAAACAGCTACTCCTAGGGACTAGAGCACTGAGTCTATTTACATGCTGCTAGTTAAAACCAGAGATGTGTGCTGGATTTGTCTCATCAGCAGTGCAGCCAGCTCAATCAGACATGATTCCTGTGCAGCTCCACGGCCTATGTAAATAGTAATTTCAGCTTCTACCTGGAGCAGGGGGTCACCAGTGGCCTTTCCGCAGTCTCAACAGAGGCAGATCATTCTCTCAGAGCTGGCTGGAGGCCAGGAACTGCTAGCCTCTCGGGCCAGCAATGTCCATTTCCAAGAACCCCACACTACCTATTTATTGTCACAGCTCCTGAGATCTGCAAGCCCCTCTTAAAGACAAGGGGTGAGATGCAGGTATTCAACAGCATGGAAAAGGAGGCCCTCTGTGTTTAAGGCAACATGGCTGGAATTCTAAAGGGACCTTCATTCCAGGGGGAGAGGGCCTCTCTCAGTTAGCTTTGGACCTGCTTTCAGATAAGCCCCTCTCCTCCCAGAATAAGAGTGCCCACATGAGGAATTACTCTCTAACTATACATGGATCTCTGAACAAGCCCTAAGACTCTAGCTCCACTCCCTTTGTCCTGCTTCAGTAGGGCTGTTTCAAAGGAAAAAGGCCAAGCTGGTATTTGTAACAGTGTTTGCCCACCCTCAGAATTCTCTTAGACCACTGCTGCTGTGAGCCAAATGGCACAGCTGCAGTGTCTGGGTGTGGAGAACAGACCATTCACTCTAAATTGCTAGTGGTGGATTGAAGCAGCCCAGATTCACTTGGCAGAATACAAACATTTGGACTTTTCCCTTCCTCTAACAGATATAATGAGAGGGATGGGGAAAGCGGAAATGGCAGGAGCTCCCTTCCTGAGGCAAAAGGGTGCAAGCCTGAAGGGAAATGTCAGTAAGACCAGCCCCCAACCCCCAAGATCTGGGGTGCAGAGACAGTAGCCCAGCTGGATGCAGATAGTGGGGTTCTGCAGCCAAGCTCAGACTGGGAATAGTGCACTCTCTCTGGCCTCCCCACAGCAGGAAAAGTCTACACATAGCAACACTACACCACAGTGTAGTGAGAAGCCAAGCTACTGAAGTGGGTGCACAGAACTCTGGGAGAATAATGGTGAGTGGGTAAAACCAGGCACAGGCTGGCGTCATTAGGGAACTATAAAGCATTTCATTGAATCCTAACCAGTCTCTACCAGCTGTGCTAAGACCTCCATCACTGAAGCATCTAGTACTCGGCTAGAGAACACACTGGGCATACATGACAGAAAGCAGCCCTACATAATACACAGTACCATACAATAGACTGGATCTGTCCATATTTATTGATAGTGTTAATAATTCTAGGTTTAAAACCACCTGTCGACATTCAGAATGTAGATTTCTCTCTCTCCTCTTCTCTGCCATTACAATCTGACAACTGTCAAAGTCGTTCTGTGCCTAAAATCTTGAGTTTAAGGAACACTTAGGAAGCTGGCCATGTTCCAAGCTGCTATGAAGCATTGCTTCTAGCTACAGGAGGCAGAGCAATACAGGTTCAAGGCTGGGACTTCGCCCTGGCTTACCTTCTTTATGGTACAAGACCCTTTCCTCATCCAGCACGCCAATGGTACAACCCCTCTCCTCTGCTGAAAGCTATTGGCGCTGTTTGGTTTAGGAACCCACTAGAGAATCTGGGCTGATTGTGGAAGAGCCTGTACACTCGCTTGCAGCACAGCTGGGGGAGGAGCTGGGGCAGTAGTCGATGGCGAGATAGACAGCCAAAGGCCAGACAACCACTAAGATGCAACCATCTCTGTCTTCTAATGGTTTTGGAAAAGGAGGATTCTTCTTGGGTTTGAGAGAAGCTGGAAACACCAATTCCTTAGCTGCTGAGGCTGGATCACCCGGTAATATCTGCCAAGTGATCTGTTTGTCAGTACAACAAGGGGTAAAGATACACTGAAAATTCTTCCTAAATCACTTCTCCTCAGCAGTCAGCCAGTTCCTCTGAGGAGCTTAAGCACAGCTAAGAGGCTGCAGGGGCACGATGTGCTGTGTGCCAGAAGGATGGCTCCTTGGAACAGCACTCAGGTGCTGCAAAACACATGTTTTATTGACATTTACACATTTGGAGACAAGACAGCTCATCTGCTCTGGTGTGTGACGTGGAGGCATACTCAGGACAGGGAAGCCATTACCTCTGCGAGGGCTACACTCTTCATTTAGGAGATCCAGCATGACAGGAAACAGGTCTGGAGCTGGTTGCAGAACTCAGAGGGTCAATTTAGAATTAGGCCTGATCCAGGTTTCTACCATACAGCTAATTGCCAAAGGTGATCCATTACCAGGAAGCAGCTTCAAGCCAGTCTCTCCTGCAAGGTACTGTTCTCATGCACCTGAGGGATGCTGCCAGCAGCACGTGTCTATTTGTGAGGAATCACTTTATTTCCACTCATTGCAACTGGAATCAGTAGCTTCCTATACTCCAGAGGAAGGTGGCGCTCTATCAGCACGTGTAGAGGCATCTTGTCTGTCACCAGCCCTTGTCTTCAGTTGAAGAGGAGAGGTGGGAGAGAAAGACAGTATGGTACATTTAACAAGACTGTTTCTACCATCACAAGATTTGTACCCAAACTTCCTTGGGGGATTGCTCAGAGAGAATAGGATACACTGTTAGTATCTGAAATACAGATCCTACAGCTGCTGTGCTGTGCTAAGGCCAGACACTATCACACTTAACGCAATGGTTACAGCAAGCATGGGTGTGCCAGGTGTGCTCGCACCCAACCATGTAGTAACAGCAAGCAGAGCTCTTACCCAGCCTGCTCTGTACACACACACACACACAAATATACCTGGGGTTTTCAGATCTACTAGTGGGTGTGACCAACACATTTCTCCAGGCAAGGCTGTTTACAGAACTGGCCTGAGCATAGTGTCCTTTTAGTTCTAAAGGGCAGCTAGCAGTTCTTAATTCCCTGAGTCCAGTGAAAGGAGATGAAATTTGTTCTTTCAGTTATGAGCCAAGAAAAATTCCTAAAGTAGAGCTGAGGAGGTGTACATTAAAGATAACAAAATATTCTGAAGGGCAAACATAGGACTCCATGTGCAGAGTTCCCACCACTGGACAGGAACAACCCATCACCTACTAAACTCTCAACCAGTTCACACAAATTCTAGCACACGTGCAAGCCAGAGACAGGACTGTATTAGTCAGCCTCCCCAGCTATGTTTACACCAGGGGGCTCAGTTAGGTCAACTTAAGAGTATCTCTATACTGGTAGACATACTGCCCCCACCTGGGCCCTGCCCTGGGGCCCGACCCAGTTCCTGAAGCCCCCTGCAGCAAGCGGCAGGGGGCTTGGAGCCCACCGGTGGCAGCAGGAGCCGGCTCCAAGCCCCCTGCTGCTTGCGGCAAGCAGCTCAGGGCTGGATCCAGCTCACAGCCACTTGCCGGATTGGGCCCCTGGAGCTGAATCAGACCCCTGAAACCAGACTGGGATTTAGGGTGGAGTGTGGCCTGGGCCTTGGCTCCAACCCTTCCTGCCCTGTAAAGTCAACTTAACACTTACGTCGACTTTCAGGACAGGTGTTATTAAGTCAACTTAAGCAAGTGCTTATGTCAACTTAATAAATTCTAAATTTGGCCAGGGAGTTCCTTAGGTTGATTTAAGGCAGGTTGAATCAACCTAAGGCTCCAGTGTAGACATACTGAGTGATTGTAAACTCCTTCCTTTTCTGCAAGGCCCATACTTAATGACAGGAGCCTGGATGCTCCTTGGATACCAACAGCTATGGAGAACACCAATATCAAGTTAATTGCTGTAAATTCTGACTTAACTGAGGATGCCAAGCAGTTTCCAGGTGCAGGGAACACCATCATCTTGTGGAGCTGTAGGACAGTTTTCAGCTAGGAGCATATACTGGACAATGCCCCAGAGGATTAAGAACGGGGGGGGGGAGAGATCAGCACAGAGTGAGTTACTGCCCTGCTGGTCAGAGGCTCAGATCAGCGTTAAAGCTGCTTGGGAGCTATCTTCTAGTCTGACAACAGGATCCCACCCCAGCCAGGGGCTCCACAACAACAGCTGTGGCTGTTCTCTGCCTTACCCACCCTCTGTTCCTAGCCACCAGTCAGTTTACTCCCGGGGAGGAATGCTTCTCCCCTTGAGAGCTTTCAAAATACTCCTCTGTGCAAACTGCTTGCACACCTCCTTCAAGGGACCACCAGCACAGAGCAAACTGCACCCTACCGTCTCATGAGGAGCTCCAGGTCAGCTGCCTCCACAGTCTTCCTCCTAGCATGCATGGTGTAAGCCTCCAAGTCATTGCTGAGCTGCCTGAAGTACACCTCCACACTACAGAGAGGAGTGGAGAGGAGCGAAGTCAGTTGGCAAAGTACAAGAGCTGCCCACTCCTTAGCCATTTCTACAGGACTAGCTACGCTGCAGCTCATCACAGCAAAGGCCACTGTCTTCGAGGAACAGGTGTGAGGGGCACCACCCAGGACAGATGGAAAGCTCCAGAGTTGTAGGGATTGGTAAGTGGCATGAGACAGCTGTCCTAGCTAGAACCACTCTGTGCACAGAAGCACGGGGTTCTGAGCACTGCACCAGCCTCAAGAGTGCAAAATCAACAGGCCAACTCTGTATCGAGAATATGCAGTTCGCTCCCCCTCCCCGCATGGGAGTCCCCTTTCACAGGCCTGCTTCCTGCCACTCCTTCTCCTTCTCATCTGAAATGCTACAGGACAGGTTTGCAGGCAGGCAATGGGGGCTGGAGAGGAGTTTGCAGCTACTCACCACTTCTCAATGATCTTAAACGCATCTCTGGCCACTGGCACTTTCACATAATGGCTAAATATCTTCTTCACCAAACTGCTGGGTAGTGCAGGCTGTCGCTGTCGCTGGCTCTGGGGAGCCTTCACTGTCTTCTTTGCAGCCTGTTTAGCCGGGGGAGGCTTTGGGGAGATGCTTGCAGGGAAACAAAGCACTAATCAGCAGTTCCCAAACTGTGATACCATGGGACCTGGCCTGGTACGTGTCCACCTGCTGCTGGGGCCAGCCACGGAGACTCCAATGACACTTTGCTGTGAACTCATTGGCCCCCAAAGTGGCCTGGCTGTTCTGCTCACCCTCCCCACCACCCACACAGCAGCTGGCCAGAAGCCACTCTGGCCCCAGCCCCACATCCAAGCAGCATGGCAGCTGCTCCACTATCCCAGTCCAGCCCCCTCCCATGTGGGCCCAGCACCCTGACTAATTGGTAGCGGGGTTTTAGGTTGGTGGCACGCAACGTGTTGGAGTTTGGGTACTGCTGCACTAAATGCACCAAACAAGCAGGCACGTTGGGTGGAGGACCCAGACTGAGCACAGAGGGGCTGGTCTAGGTACACCCTAGGGCAGGTCTCACTGCTCTCCCAGGGTAGTGGAAGAGTCAGAAATTGTCACTTTTGGGAGAGTCACCCCTAGCACCAGGTTTTCAGGATGGGGTACATAAATCCAGGGGCCTGGTTTGCAGCTACAGTCAGCAGAACTATAAGGGGGTGGGGAGGGAACCATTCTAGGCCATGACATGTAACCATCTGAGCCTACAACTCCACACCTGTGTGAAACGCTGGGCAACTCTGTGGGCTGGCCCTGCATCCTCAGATGGGAGCCTCTCAGGATTCACTCAGCAACATTTTGCAAGTTGACAAGTTTTGAGAAGTGGGGAGTGGGTGGAGGAAGCACGGAACAGTAAGACCCAAAGGAATCCTAGCTCTTACCCCCTTGCCTTTGGAAAGGTTTGACCATCTTCTGTAATAGCAAATGAGGCATTTTTCACCTACCTATTTCTACCCCCAACATTGTACTTTTAGCAGCATGATGCTCTCACATGAGACATTGTCCTGTACCACTTTACTATCATCGTTCTACATGGAAAAGATGCCCCAGTCCAAGTGGGTGTTATTACAGCTACCCCCTAGCTCATATCACACTTGCCACCTGCAGTCAGCCAGGATCTTTTCCATTTTACAGAACAGAAAAGGAGACATTGAGTTCCGAGGGTCACCCAGCAGTGACAGAGCAGAAGATAAAACCCAGAATCTTGGATTCTCAGTCCGGTCCCCCAAGGCCCTGCACATGGTGTGTCCGATTCACCCTCTGCTCCATCAGCACAGTCTTTGGTCAGAGCTCTAGCAGGACTGTGTGAAGGGAGAGTATAGGCAGCTAGATATGGATCAGCACCAGAGATGAATGAAGTACATGCAGCAGCTAGAGTATAAAGATTTAGAACCAAAGAGTTCTTTTTCACTTATGATCTAGGACAAGATACTGCCCCTCTGTGCCTCAGTTTACCCAATCTGTCAAATAGGGATATGGGTGGCTGACTTGTGGGGGAGGAAATTCACTCTGACCATCACCCCATGCTGCTCATCCATGTGGACACTAATGACACTTCCCATATCTGACCCTGAGCAGAATGGCAGTGACAAAATGAGGCTGATGGAGTCAGTGGCACAGGTGATGTTCTTGTCCATCCTCTTGACTAAGGATAAGGACAATGGTAGGGACATGTGCATCCTGGAGATGAATGAACAGCTGCACAGATGGTGTAAATAGGAGGGCTTTGACTACCTTGACTGTGAAATGCTGTTTCAGGAAGGAAGACTGCTGGAAAGAGATGGAGAAGACTGTTGACCAAGAAGGAGAAAAAGCATCTTTAGACACCAAGTACCTCTCTAGTAAGGAGGCTTTGAACTAGGATCCATGGGGCAGGTTAAGTATTAAAAAAAAAAAAAAAAAAAAAAAAAAAAGAAAAAGGCAACCTTAACAGAGATATGGGGGAAAATGGAAAATTACCACAGGGCCAAAGGGCAACAATGAGGCAATTTTCTCAACAGCTTAGATATCTATACACAAATGCAAGGAGTATTGGAAATAAACAGGAAGAACTGGAAGCATTAAGTACATAAAGGTAATGAAGGCTCTTCAAAGTGCAGCTCACGGAAGAGCCGGCAGGGAAGGGTGACATGGTCAGGGATAGCAGAGAAGCCATAGCAGCATGGTGACAACCAGTGGGGGAAGCCACAGCAGTGGGGCAAGAGCAGGTGGGGGAAGCTGCAGCATAGTTGGGGAGAGCAGAGAAGCAGCATCATGGTAAGAGACAGCAGGGAAGCAGCAACAGGGGTGGGGGTGGGGGTGGGGGTGAGGAGCATGGCATGTTTAGATTTTCTCATAGGCCCTAATGCAGCTTACTCCTTTTTTAAAATTGTGTTTTACAAGTCATAAACATGATATAGAATACTAAGAAATGAAAATACAAAGAGGAGAAAAGTTTAAAACTGAATGTAGATTACTTTCAGTTGTTGGCACACAACTTACTGCTGTGAAGCACTGTATTCTACAGTGAAATGTGTTAAATCGAAACATTGTGCAATACTTAGAGATAAGCACCTGAGAGAGCTTTTCCCTACTTTATTGACAAGTTACTGCTCAGATTTTAAAGAACTCGCCCCTAGCCTGCAGCGTTCTACATCCAGCAACAGTTAAGTTTTTACTGTGTAGGCCTAGTTTTCATGGTAACCTTAAGTAATTATTAGAATCTGACATTAGCAAGATCAACATTTGCCCTGTTTTTACAATAAAATTAAAGTGTGCAATGAATTTTAAGCTTAGTAATTTTGGAGTATGTAGTTATATGCCTCAGTGCAGCTCTCGACAGCATAATAACCGACTTGTGTGGCTCTTATTTCCATAAGTTTGGCCACTCCTGGTCTAGAGTAAAGCTGGTTCAGGTAAGACTAGGGTTATCAGATACCAAAGCATGGAAAGGAGGACAGGGATGTATGAAAAGGAAGACATCGGAGGACACATGGAGAAAATGTAGTATTAATATAACTGTTATTACCATATTATGTCATGGAACATGGGTAATGATTAATGACCGCAGTGTTAAAACTGTGTAGTCATGTGTTTAAATTATTTTAAAATAAAAATAATTACCAAAATTTCGCAGATGACACCAAGCTGGGGGGACCAGTAGACATGTTGGAGGGCAAGGACAGGATTCAGGGAGACCTAGATAAATTGGAACAGTGGGCCAATAGAAATCTTATGAGCTTCAATAAGGACAAGTGTAAAATCCTGCACGTGGGACGAAAAAACCCCATGCACTGCTACAGGCTGGGGAACATTCAGCTAAGTAGCAGCAGTGTAGAAAAGGACCTGGGGGTCATGGTGGATGGGAAGCTAGATATGAGTCAGCAGTGTGCTCTTGCTGCCAGAAAGGCCAATGGCATACTGGGCTGCGTCAAAAGAAGTATTACCAGCAGATCGAGGGATGTGATCATTCCCCTCTATTCTGCACTGGTGAGGCCACATCTAGAATACTGTGTTCAGTTTTGGGCTCCCCACTACAAAAAGGACAGGGACATGCTAGAGAAAGTTCAGAGGAGGGCAACCAAAATGATTAAAGGGCTGGAGCACAAGCCCTAT
>ML682104.1:4993366-5040809 GCA_007922195.1 Podocnemis expansa
AAAGGGTAATTTGACTTCAGGCTTCCCATGGTTTGAGCCTGTAAACTGCTTTGATTTGCTGTTACTTTATGGCCTGATCCTATGTTTTACACCCCCTTGCATTTAGTTTCATTCCCTTCTGTAAGAAGCATCTGAGGAAGTGGGATCTTCTCCCACGAAAGCTCATGCAAAAAATAAATTTGTTAGTCTTAAAGTGCCACACAACTCCTTGTTGTATTTTTAGAATGCCTGCCAGAAGGAGGACATGTCCTCCTTTTGCCAGACATCTGGTAACCCTAGGTAAGAGAGGCAAGAAAGAAAAAGGAAAGAAGGTTATTCTGAGGTCCAAAAGGAGGTGGGAGGCAGTTGAAAGTCTCTGAGTGAAAATAAAGGGGGGGGTGAGACATCATGAGGTGTCATTATTACAGACCACCTAATCAGAAGGAAGAAATGGATGACGTATTTCTAAAACAAACACAAATAAGCAAAACATAAGAGCTGGCAAGTAATGAGGGACTTCAACTTCCCAGACATCCACTGGAAAAGTACTATGACAAAACCCAAGTTCTTGGAGCATACTGGGGACAACTTGTTTTGGAAGGCACTAGTAGTTACTGGGGACAGCTATTTTAGATGCAGTTCTGACCAAGAGGAAGGAACTTGTTGCATAACTGAAGGTGGAAAACAGTTTGAGTTGAAAATGACCATGCAGAATTAGGCCTGCAGTCAAAATGATCAATTTCATGATTCTAAGGAAAGGAGAGAGTGACTGAGCAAGCAAAGTAAGGACAATGGATTTCAAAAGAGCAGACATTAACAAACTCAGAACTGATAGGTGAGGTCCCATGGGAACAAAATCCAAAAGAAAATACTTTAGGAGAGCTGGCTGTTTCTCAGAGACACTATTAAAAAGGTACAACACTAAACTGTGAAGAGGCTAAAATGGAATTTTTTAAATAACCTGAAAATCAAAGAGGAATCCTACAAACTGCAGAAATATGGGCAAGCTGCTAAGGAGGAATACAAATGAATAGCACAAGCATTTGGGGGGGGAAAAACCTGAAAGGCTAAGGCACAAAAGTTACATAAAGCAATATGAAGTGGCTGCTTAAATACATTAGGAGCAAGAAAAAGAAAAAAAATGTAGGCCCTGTACCTAGCAGGGAAAAAGAGCTAACTAATGAATAGATATCAAGAAGGCTGAGGTGTTTAATGCCTGCTTAGCTTCAGGCTTCACTAAAATGCTTAATTATGACCATATAATTCAGAGAATTCAAACTGACAAGGGGAAAAGGAACACACACCAGAATTGAGAAAGAATAATGTTAAAGACCACCAAGGTAAGTGAGATGCATTCAGGTCAGCAGTGCCTCATGAGTTTCCCTTAAGACCCTTAAGGAATCTCAGAACCATTAGCGATCCTCATGGAGAATGGGAGAGGTTCCAGAGGCTGGACAAGAGCAAACACAGTACCTGTCTTAACAAGAGAATTATAGACCAGTCATTCTAATGCCGTTAGCTTGAAAATGCTGGAACAAATTATTAAGCCATCAATTTGTAAGTACTTAATGGATAATAAGGTAAAAGGAACCAATGTTCTTCCGTGACATGCCAAACCAATGTCCTTCTGTGACAGGGTTACCAACCCAAATGGATCAGGGAAAGTAGTAAGTGTGGTATATCTCGATTTTAGTGAGGCCTTGGTCAGCCCCAAGAATATTTTTATATACAAACTAGGGAAACACAGTCTAGATGACATTACTTATGGTAGGCACACAACTGGTTGAAAGACCATACTCAGGGAGTAGTTATTAATGGTTCACTTTCAGGCAGGGAAGATGAATCCAGTGGGACCCTGTAAGATCTGTTTTGGGTCTACTTCTATTCAATATTTTAATTAATGACTTGGATAATAGAGTGGAGAATATGCTTATAAAAAACTGCCAACACCACTAACTGGAAAAGATCATATGCACTTTGGAGGACAGAAGTACAAAATGAATTCAAAATGATCTTGACAAAGTGAAGAATTGCTTTGAAATCAACAAGCTGAAATTCAATAAAGACAAGTGTGAAGCGCTAAACTTACGAAGGGGGGGGGGAAATCAGATGCATGAGTACAAAATGGGAGGTTACCAGCTAGGTGGCAGCACTGCTGAAAAGGACCTGGGGAGTTATAGGGGATCACAAATTGAATAGTCATCAATGTGATGCAGTTGTGGAAAAGGCTAATATCGTTCTGGGCTACATTACAGAACTGTTGCATGTAGGACACAGGAGATAAATGCCCTATTCTATTTGTACTAGGGAGGCCTCAGTTGGACTACTGTGTTCAATTCTGGGCACCATACTTTAGAAGAGATGTAGACAAACTGGACAGAACAATAAAAGACTGAGGAAACCTGTCCTATCAGGAAAGATTAAAAAACTGAGCATGTTTGATCTTGAGAAAAGAATACTGAGGGGAACCAGGTAAGAGTCTTCAGAATCAATTGACCCATTGAAGGCAAGACAGAGTAATCTATAGCAAGGAAGATTTAGGTCAGATATTTAAGCTTTGGAGCAGGCTACCTACCGAGGTTATAAAAACCACAACAATAAAGGTTTTCAAGAACAGGTTGGACAAACACTGGTCAGGGATGATCTAGCTTTACCTGAACTGCCTAGTGCAGGAGGCTGGACATCACACCATCCTTTCCAGTCCTACATTTCTATCATTCTGTGAAAGGTTGTTTCTCCCCAATCCTGCAGATCATGGCCCTAAAGCCAGAGAAGCTGCACATGTGAGAAGTGCACCAACAGAAGGGGATTCTCTGGTGTTAAGACACAAGTGCTATCCCAGACTGCCCACTGATGAGGAAACAGTCACATGCTGGGTGTCTCTGACTGAGGTTCTGCATCACACCCTACATTACCGTGCTTTTCCGCTGAGGATTAGACCTACCCCTCACCACAGCCCATAACACAGAAAGAGCATGGCCAGCCCAGGCTGTGAGGCTCCCATCACTGTCTCAGTCCAGAGCCATGTCTGACGCAGATTCTCACAGAATCACACTCTGCCATAATACTAGAGAAGCCAGATAAAAGATAGTCCTGGGTCTGGAGAGACTGAGCTCCAAGGGCAGGAGAACCTCTTATTGCTGGCTTGGATGAGGCACATGGCTGGGCAGGTGGCATCAACCATTAATCTGACTGGTACAAAGTGACCCAGGGCACAGAGGTCTTTTGTGCTCCAGTCATGTGCACCACATGCTCAGCCCTGGGAAACAAACAGCAGTGTACAGCAGCTTCCCCAAACCAAGAGGCAACAGTTCACCTGACATGGGAAGGGCTTTGCAGCTTTCCCCACCCTGCCAGAGTCTCCCAGCCCCAATTTTGGGCTCTAGCTATTTACTATCCATTACCATAGCAGTGCAGTCTTGTACGTCTGACTTGCCTTTGGCACTCTGAAGGGCTTCAGGAAAGGAAAGAGTTCAACAAGTGCACAGTGAAGGGGCTTAAGGTCTCAGACTTCCCCCGTGGCATATTTATTAACAGTCATTCAGTAGCTGCCTTTACTCATGTACAAAGCCAGAGTTCCAGGTTTCTTGCTCCCTGTCAACACTGAAGCAGCATCTAACAGTACAGAGCTGCAAGGGTGACTGGCAAGGCAAGGAACAGTCCCCTAGATCAGGCCCTGGCAGCTACACCAGCTTCCAGCCCTGCCTGAGCACTGTGGAGTGCAGGTTCACTTACCTGGAAGCAGCAGTTTTCAGGAAGTGTGGGGTGGATAGCAAGGGAGATGGCCTGAACGCCCTAGCCCGGATGAATGCAGGCGTCTTCATGGAGAGCTCTGAGGAGAGAACATGAGACGCTCAAGTCCTGAATTCTGGTGGTTTAGAACTCCTGCTGTGAATGCTCCCATAAGAGGGTGGGGATGTCAAATCTTCCATAGCGCAGACCACACTACAAGTGTCTTGTAGCCTCTCTCCCTCTCGTGGGATTACAACAGTCCCCAGTAGCAGTTCAATGCAGAGTATTATCTATTGCAGCTGCTTTTAGGGCAACAAGGATTCTCTGCTTTTTGAGTGACAATCTCTGTTTCCTCTTGCTTTCTCTCTCTCCCTGTGTGCCTGGCCAGCTCTGCACACCTGCTCTATACTCCAGGGCCAGGGACAAGGCGAGAGGAGATGCCACAGAAGATGACGCTGGCTTTGCCTACACTCAGTTCCCAGAGAGGGTCCCAACAGCCCAGAACTATTCCAGTTGCTCTGTGTTAGCCTCTCCATTCTCTCTACACCAGGGACAACCTTAGGAACAAAGCCTTCCCTTAGACTGAATGTGGCAGAGTCTAGCACACGGGTCTGAAACCTGCAGCTCCAGAACCACCTGTGGCTCTGGGCTCTGTCCCTCCCCTCCACCACCACCAGCAAACCCTGTGAGTGGCCCACTCCTGGCTCCAGGCCCTCCCTGTCCCCCAGGGATCCTGCAGGCAGCCTGCACCAGGCTCCCCCTGCCACAGGGAACCCTGCAGGTGGACCACTCCTGATTCCAGGCTCCCCCACCAACACCAGGGGCACTACAGCAGGCACCCTGGCCCAGCTCCCAGGTTCCCCCACCAGAAGGCTATGTCCATTGCAGCTCTCAAAACACTTGGTAATGAAGAAATTTTTAAAAATGATTCTTCTCTTTTGGGTTGCCAACCCCTGGTCTAGCAGAATCATCCACTTGCACAGAAAGAGCCAGCTTGAGCCAGCTAAAGCCCAGTTCATACAATGGCAACAGAAGTGGGAGTGAGATCCCACACCACCCTTCTGGAGGGCTGTGAGAAGAGGCAGCAGCCACGAGGTGAGTTTCCTCTGGGGTCAACCCTCTCATGTAACTGGATGGAGCTGGACCAAAAAGTGTGTGTCCTGAGAAACCTACAGCTCAGACTATAATGGATAGCCAATCCTTCAGGCTTCAAACGGAAGCCCAGGGATTTGGCAGCTCAAAACACAGGTTGATCTGACACCAAATAACTCCATCCTAAAGTGTAAGTGGTGTTACTAGAAAGAGACAGACAAGGATCAGGACTGAACCTTTACCAAGTTCCTAGGTTTGGACCATTGGAGATAACAGCACAGAAATGTTCCTTTGTAATTCAAGAGGAACTACAGTAAAAACTTTCTTCAGCAGGGAGATCTAGCTGGACAGTTTTCTGCTGTGGACTCTAGTGGATGACAAGGGTGGTAATATTCTTATCAAAACCCTTCCAGTCTCTCAACAAGCCCCAAGACCAGTCCTTCCAGCTGCTTTTCTACCACCAGCACAAGTGCTTTCTTACCATCACTCTCAAGGCCCTCAGTTTCAGGTTCCTCCTCAGTCATCTCCTCTTCCTCCTGCTCAGAGTCGCCCTCTTCACTTGCAGTTTCACCATCCAGCTCAGCTTCTCGTCCTACAGCTTCTGCTGTCAATTTCCTTCTGGACTGCCCAGGATCCTCAGCAGCCATGACACTAGAAGGCCTGCTCAGGCTTTGGGTTCCAGCAGTTCTGGGGCTCTCAACAACTGGAGAGCAGATAATAAAGAAGCTTTACTCTAATAGGCCTTTCAGCCAAGGCTTGTCCTCACACACCAAGCATCAGCCCCTGTTTGAGACAGGTAAATAGTCACGAGGAATATGTCCGGTTTTAGTAAAGCGCTGTGTGAGCCTAGAGAGCTGGTTTTTAAATAATTTAGTCACTAAGTAAACTCACAGCACGGCATTTAAGTTACTTGGCCAAGGTTAGAGGGTTAGAAGTAGAACTAGGTCACTACTCTAACAGCTTAGCCACACTACTGAAAATTTGGTCACCATGGTCAACTCAGCTGAAGGAAGAAGACATGCCTTTTGCTCTGCCTAGCTTTCTGAAGGGCACACACAACAGCCCTGCAGTAGTTCTAGCTAGATGATCATAATGGTCCCTTCTGACCTTCTAGTCAGAGAGTTCAGACTGGCGTTTAACCTACCAATTAGTGTCCACCCCACTTACTCTGGCTGTTCTGACACCATCAGGGCGGCAGCAGCAGCAGCAGCAAGAGAGAGGAATCTCAGTGTTGATTTCTAGCTCAATTTCCAGCCTGCTTCAGTTGCTCACATCAGAATTGCTGTATAGAGCTAATGAAAGGCTGTTTTCATGTTCGTTCCAGTTCAGATGTTAAAACAATCTGAAAGCATGAGAGAGGCAGCTTTTCAGATTTTATTTTCTGGATCCCATGGTGCTGCTGTCAAGTCATAGTTCAGGAAGAGGAATTAGAGCTCTTGTCAAATGAATGTCAGTTTGGGGATGGCAAAAAGTGATCCTGATTGTGAACATGAACTGACAGGAGCAGCTTTCTCCAAGTCTGACAGCTCAGTTTTTCTTTGAACCTAAGCAAGTCAGAGATTTCCTCCTTCCAGTGACCTATGGAGATTTCAGTGCCTAATGAACAGCAACCTGCTATCACAAGAAGTAGTAGGTGGCCTGTTTGAAAACAAATTAGGTGCAGTAGGAAGAACAGTTAACTTCATCAGAGCACTAAGTCAATAAGCTTTACATGACCAGCAACAAGCCAGGCAAAACAAATCATGTCTAATAGCGGGCTGGCCCAGAAAGCAAACCACACAAGACTCCACATAAAACCAAGTCTGATTCGCTCATATCTAAACTTTGACTGACAATTTAGCTTCTATGGATCAGACACGCATTAGTAATGAGCAATGTTCCCTCTAATTTTTCGTAGACTGTGTGGATAAAAAAAATCTGTGTGTGTGTGTGTGTGCGCGCGCGCGCGCAAAAAAATTCTTGGTGTGCACAAAAAATTTCTTTATGTGCACTAATATTAGCACTGTTGAATTTTTTTGTGCATGCTTTATTTTGTTGTGTGCACAGGTTTCACAACCTGTGTGCATGTGCACATGTGCACAGCTTAGAGGGAACAGTGGTAATGAGTGTTTTTCCTTAGATGAGCAGCAAGCAGCAACAAATTCGGGTATTTACTCCATGGAAAAAACCCATAATAATCGAAACGGGACGTGCAACTGATTTGAGTTTTAGTGGGGAATCAATCTTCTGAAGCACAGTAACTACTAGGGAAGAACTCACAGTATAGATAAAAATAAATGGTCAACAGTGTCTGGAAATTTGTCAATGGAGAAAGCTTCCCTTTAATTATACTTCCCAGCAGGAACTTCAAAATTATATCGGAGGACAACAGAACACTGAGCCATTGGCATGACTGGGAAAGTTGATCTTCCACGTTCTTTTCCTTCAATTCTATTTGAGGTCAGTGCAACCCTGCACTTAAGATTTTAAATCAACCCTCTCTTGTAATTTAAGTTCCATGTGACCCTGCACTTTCCCCTTGAGAGGGAGGGTGGTCTGTGGTTAAACTGTAAAACAGGGTTTGAGAGACTACAGTTCTAGTCCAAGCTCCGCCACAAACTCCTTGAGTGACTCCAGGCAAGTCAATCCATCTCTCAACAGAGACCATTTCATTGTCCATCTACACTGCAAGCTCTCTGAGGCAAGAACTCTCTCTTCTCTTATCATCAGTGGCTCTCACGCTGCATTCTACACATTGCTTCTGGCCCAGTCAGAGCACAGCTGTGGCCCATGCGACACCCTCAGGGCCATACAGGCATCTGCAGGGCCGTAGAGCCATACACAACCCAAAACAGTAAAAAGTTAGAGAACCACTGACCTATACGTAGAGCACTAAGCACCAAAGGGCCCTGATCTCAGCTTGGGCCTTAGGTTCTGCTGAAATACAAATAATACAAGGACACACAAAGTAGTGACATCCCAAACCCAATACTTTGAAGTGCTGCTTGTGGGGAATACTTTTCACAAAACGATCCCTCTATTCTGACCTCCAAGTCCTCATTCTCAAAGGAAACCTGCACAGCACCTTCAAAAGACAAGCCTGGAAGCTTAAATGCTTAGCTTTGCTTGACACTAAAAGTCGACTCAACAGATGCACTGGATTTACGGCTTATTACAGTAATCTGTAACACACAAGCAACCACTCAGCTGCCCCGCCCCCCATCCATGACTGGAGGAGTTTAATGGGGCCACTTCGCCTTGAACAGTCCCTTGAAATGTGTTAACTACTTATGCTACACAATCTCTTCCATCTTGACTGAGGGTTGCAGTTAAATACAATTTCCCAGCCCTGAAGAAATGCTCTGTGTAATGTCAAAAGCTTCTCCCTCACCAACAGAAGTTGGTTCAATAAAAAGATATTAATCCACCCACCTTGTCTTGTTAAGAATCCAAGACCAACATAGCTACCACACCAATGTATAAAGGAAGAGAACAAAAACTTAAAAGGAGCTATTGTGTAGAACACTGTGTGCAGCAGCTTGGCAGAGAACAAGTTCAGTGCTAGCAAATTAGTGAGCTGAATCCAGAATGCCCTCCCTGTAAACAGTGCTCCCTACGTGAATGCAGAACAGATCTCTTCCTAATGCTTAATAAAGTTCTAGCTGACTTTTTGAGCAAGGAAATTACCTCATCTTAAACCAGAGATTCTGTATAAACAGGACAGACAGACAAGTCTGAACTGTCCAGCAGCAGTGGGAGAAGGATGTAGTTCGATGTATACATTACAAGCAACAGCCCCGAGCATATTTGTGCATCACACCAGCACTAAGCAGCAGTAAACCCAGCCACCTTCCCAAAGCCAGGAAAGAAAAAACTCCAACCGTCTACACCAATTACCAATCCTAGCCCTTTCATAAACACTGCTCCTTGCCAAAAAGCCTTGGCATATATCACAGCAACCTCTACTGCAAACCAAGAGGAGAGAAGGGTCCATTCTAGAGATAAGCTTGCCAGCTGCCTCCTTATTTATCAACCAGCCACATGTGGTGATCTCAAGTAGCCTTGTAGCACAGTGACAGAGCAAGTCTCTGGCCTGGAATCTCTTTTCTTCATTTAGGGCTTCATAGGTCAAAGGTAACACCTTAAACTCCACACAGAATCCCAATATACAGCCAGCGCAGAACCCAGAGCATTGGGGTCACAAGCTTCTCACTTAATCTTCATCTGCCACATTCTGTACCAGTTTCAGTTTCCAAGTATGTGCTTCCCAGAAGCATCCTGGGTGAAAATGGAGCAAGATGAAAACAAGAGACCCTCCAGGGTCCCCCCATTCCAGGACAGAAACAGCCCCAGAATCATGGACTGTTTGCTCTTCTGCTGATGGAGTTTAAAAGGACCACCCAAAGCAAAGTCCTGGTCAGCCTGTCATCTCTAACAAGGTGATGGGATACTACATCTCAGCAAAATTAGAAATCAGGGACACTCGAACAAAGAAAGTGGGATTAGCAGGAACACAGCTTGCCTGAGAGGGAAGATATCCACCTCTCTCATGGAGCTGTGTAGACCTGCCAACAACACATGAAAAGAAAACTTATTCCACTTTTTGTCGCTGTGTATGAAACAAAAACAGGCAAATAAGCATACCAGCCAGTCAGACACTCTCTCTAGAAGGCCTGATAAGCCATGCCTTTGAAGTTACTTGGAAGAGATTATTTACAGAACCTGCTGCAGAACAAAGCATATTTTGCCCACTAAGATTCCTACAGCTTATTGGTTTGCACCAGGCAGTGCACCCGATTGCCCTCTATCACTGCCCTGGAAATGCTTCTTACCCTCACTGGCAGCCCCTTCCTGATCAGCTCCATCCTCCTCCATTTCCTGCTCCACATCAGCCATCTCTTCTCTCTCAGCTTCATCACCCAGTTTCTTGATTATATGAGAGACAGTTTTCCTCAGTGATGTTCTGATAGATTTCAAAGACTGTAGAACAGACAGGGTGTCAGAGCGTCTGTTCTGACTCATGGAGGCAGCTGGTGTTGTGGAGTTTGGTCTGTCAAAAGCTGGACATTCAGAGAGTTAGAGTTACACAGAAGTTCTGTCCTCAGTGTACTTTCATAACATCTATTGTGACAACTGTGAAACACACCAGACACTAAAGGAAGGGGTCTGCATGAGATGCCTTTTACTCAGGACAGTTCAAAGAGTTTGCACTGTGCATTAGGACAGGGGTTTGAAAAGGACCCCCACATCTTGGTTTCTCTTGGACATGATGTAATAGCTACTTTCTATCAGGCATCACCAGCCTTCAATATTAACAGAATGCAAACACCAATACCCTTAAGATGTGCTCCCCTTCTACTCTTCCCTCAGTGCCATTACTCAACCCAACCTCCCATACATCCCCCTTGGATTCTCTCACACTTTTCTCCATGCTGCCTGTATGGCCCAATGTTCCCTCCTACTCTTAGAGTGCTGGGTAATCACTCTCTCTTATTTCACATCTGTCCCCCAAACTCATTTCTTCCATCAAGCCTATGAGTGAGACTGTTATTGGCCTGTTCTCCAGGATGCTGTGATCTAAAAAACTTGGAAGCTCCACAAAACACGGAACTTCTCATTCCACAGCTGTTCTGGACAGCACTGAGTATACTGGCTCTGCTTAAATACTGGCCTAGAGGAAATGTCACACTTCACCCTCCTGGCAAGAGTCACAAATTACAAACTGAGTGTAAAAGAAATGGCAAGATAATCTCACAGGGCTCTGCATTTTCATCAAAATGGGTTTTGCAGGAAGAGCCAGACAAAGCTATTTCCCATTTCAGATGGTGATCCTGGTGCAGCAAGGCAGTAAGGTAAAAGAAGCTACTAGCTCCTGAGCCCTGCCTCAATCTTTGTAAAGGCAGCAGGTGCACTCACAGAGCTCCTGTCAACCATCGCTATTCATTTCTGCCTCCAATGGAGTTCCTACTCTCAGCTCCCATGAAGGCCAGGTGTTAAGCTGGCAGCCCTTTAAGTCCTGAATGAAACAGGGTCAGGTGCCCACCTGTAAATACCCCAGAGATCAAACCAGCTCAAGGAATGTCCCAAATCTAAGCACAAAATTGAAAAATGGTTGGTGCTCAGACCAGTTTCACACTAGCCTCAGCAAAGAGATGGTCTAAATCAGGGTTTTCCTGCCATGAACTAGAAACAAAAGCAGGAGCTACAAATTCTGGACAGGGGAAGACCTCTAACTTTCAGGTGAGGAGAAGGGAGATGACTTCCTTTTGTCCCCATACATTCATGAATTCCTAAGCTAGAAGGGACCATGATGATCATCCACTCTAACCTTCTCTGTGGCAGAGACCATAAAGCATCCCCCCCTACAATAATTCCTAGAGCAGATCTTTTAGAAAAGCATCCAAGTTTCATCTCTTCAGGCCAAAACTTCACCTCCTTCCACACTTCCAATGTCCATCTCCCTCCAGGATTCTCCTTGGTTATATTTTGGTGGGGAGACCCACTTGACAGAGAAAACTCACTCCTGAATGCTTCTGGAGACTGGCCAGGGATAAAGATAAGGTCATCTAAGGCATTGCTTTCTCCCCAGTAACAAGGGTTATCCTCCCACTAGGATGGGGGGGACCCCACAGCAGAAACAAAACCCACCACCAAGGGTTGGTCCTAAAGAAGTTTCAGTCCAAAGAGACAGAGATCCCCTGGCAGTGTCCATGCAAGATACTGGGAGCAGTGCCTGTGCCAGCAGTGGTCTCCCAACCCTGGATGAATTTGGGCTATGGAGAAGATGGGAGGTGGTTACTAAGCAACAAATAAAAACCCACAGCTGGACTGTGCCACTTGCCTTAGGCTCATGGGGGTATTTCATTGCTGTGGAAAATTCCAGGCTCCAACTGGGAGCCCAGGATCTGGGGACACCCTCCCCACCACCACTTCACAGGGCCCTAGAGCCAAAACATCTACACAGCCTGAAACAGCCCTGTAGTTTGAGCTCAAGTTGCCTGGTGTGGGCCAGCTGCAGGTGTCTAGCGGTTAGACATACCTTAAAAAAAAAAAAAAAAAAAAAAAAAAAAATCAGTAAAGGAAATGCTGGTGGCCTTGAAGAACACATGTGGGGGACACAGCCTGTCAGCCACCCAGCAACGGGGAGAGCAGGGGATGTCTTCTGTCATGTGCTGCACAGTGAGCAGAGCCCTGCACGGGTACAAATACATCGATGCGTATCTGGTCTGCATCCACAAGAAATGGTCCGCGGATATCCGTGTTGTATCTGCGGATGCAGATACAATGCAGATATCCACGGGTATCTGCATATTTGCAGGGCCCTAACAATGAACTATGATCTGTGTAATTATTCTGTTCACTTCTGCGATGTAATTGTATGATTTGATGCCAATTATGCCATGCAAGGTTCCCTTATGAATGCTGTCTTACTGTGGTGGTATCATGTTTCCGACAGCATCATGTATGCGCACAGGTGTGAAGCATGTTTCCAGGTTTTTTACGTGGCTCAGGGGGAGAGAGACAATCAGAGCCATTCCTCAACCAGCTTTGCAAGCCCGTACCCAGAGAAGATAAGAAAGACAAGGGAGCTAGCTAAATGCCTGGAGCCCCTTCGGCCAGGAAGATAGGGAGCGGTAGAGAGGTTTGGAAACACATGTGGACACTTTGAATGGCTCCAGGCTTTTTGCCAGAGACTTTCAAGAAGGATAGAGCCCTGCCTAGAAATAGGTAGAGAATAGCTGCAAACCATCACAACTGCACTCAAGTGGTGAGATGAGCATAACTGTAGTAGTGTTGTTATGTTAGCATGAGGTTTATACCCTTTATTTCCTTGTGGTAACTCCTGACTCCTTTATTACATGATTGTGCATTGATTTACTATACGCTCACTTAAAACCATGTCCTCATCAACAAACTAGCGTTTGTTTTATCTAAAGCTATGTGGACTTTACAGGGTGTGAATCAGAGAGGTTGGGCCTATCCATTTTCAATGTCAAAGGGATAGACAAGGGTCTGTGAGTCTATGGTGACTGGGGAAGGGTCCTAATCCTTGTAGGACAAAAGTTCCCAGTGTAGTGTCTAGGGGTCCTCACCCATCATCTGACATAGCGGGGTAAGTGAGGGTTCAAGAGTAGAGATCAGGGGGTCACAGCAGCATACCAGACCAGATTCTGGAACCAGACTGTCACATCTTCCCCAAGCGTTTTAGGCCAAAGGGTCAGCCTTGTAAAGTGCCAGACTCGTGTGTGATTTGTGTATTTAGAAAGCTATTTACAATGTCCATATTTATAGGACAGTAGTTCTCAACCTACAGCCAATCAGCAGACAGCTGCAGCCCATGTGACATCCTCAGGGCCATACAGGTTTTATATATTATGTGTGGATGTGGCGCACACAACACAGAACCGTATATGCAGCCCATAATGGTAAATAGGTTGAGAACCACAGTTACAGGAGAAGCAGCTAACAGAGCAGGTCCTAACTCAAACCTTTTTGGCCCCTATGTTACTCACTGCCAGCCACCAGCTCCTCTGCTGCACGAAGTTGCTCTGCATAACTGCTCCATTGGGTACACTCTCGCTGCTTGGCACTCGGGCTCACAGCCTCTTCTGGAGACTCAGCAGCCATCTTGTCAATGTGTTCGGGATCACCAGCCAAGTCCTTCTCCCAACCTTTTGGTGTCATTTCCTCCTCTGCATCCACATCAGTCACCATGCCCTCCTGCAGGAGCTGCTCAGTAGCTGCCTTAGAAGTCTTGCTCCCTTGCACTGGAATTTTTCCTTTTGAGAGGTTTGGTTCAAGAGCAGAAAACCCTGCTTGGCTTTGCTCACCAAGCTGCGGCTGAGCAAAGAGCTCCGTGTTGCTGAGGATGATTTCGGTATCACTCGTCACACCAAACATGGATGTTGCTTGTGACTCCACAAGATAATTTTGTGCTGGTTAGAAATTTTTAAAATACGTTTAATATGAGGAATCACTCAGGAAAGCACAGACATTAGCAGGACATGCTTACAAATTCATTAACTCAGAACTCTAGCCTGGCCCTCAATGTCAAGCCATAAACCTCTCTAGCAATTTAACTCCAGTTGAAAGGACATGTGCTTTTTACATCAGCCCATAGAATTCTGGATAAGAGTTCCATAGCAGGGTGGACATGTCCTTCCAAACCCCAGGGCAGTGGTTTTCAACCAGTGTGCTGTGAGAACTATCAAAACATTGTGTGAAATTTTGTACAAAAGGTAATGAAAATTAGTGTAAAAACAATATTGTATCCACCCAAAATTACAACTCATAAAACTCATGAAAATTAATCATCAGATTAAAAGTGAGGTATTGATCTTTTCATTATAAAGCATGAAATTCTAAACACAGGTGGCCAAAGGGCAAAAAATCAAGATGATGTGTATTTTTTTTCCAGTCTATTTGAAACATTAATGCACTTGAACCTTCTTTAGCTTGTTGTATGCACGATGTTGGAAACCTCTCCAGTAAAACCGTACGCATAAACAAGAGCCCTTTGACACCTTAAAAGACTAACACATTTCTTCGGGCATAAGCTTTTGTGGGCTCAAGCCCACTTCCTCAGATGCATGAAGTGGAAACTACAGTTGAGAGGTATACATTCACATGCCAGGGTGGAGAAGGACAAGTGTTAGCAAAGTCAATTCAGTTAGCAAAAGCAGCTAGAGTCCTTTGGCACCTTATAGACTAACAGATTTCTTCGAGCATAAGCTTTCGTGGGCTTCCACCCACTTCTGACACAGTGGGTGGAAGCTCACGAAAGCTTATGCTTGAAGAAATCTGTTAGTCTGTAAACAGGGGAGGCCAAACTTATGGAACTCAAGAGCCACACAAGTTGATTAGTAAACCTTTGAGAGCCACACTGAGGCAGACGGCTACATACTTTTACTTATTCCAAAATTACTAAGTTTAAAATTCATTGTGCACTTTAGTTTTATCATAAAAACAGGAAAAAAATATTGATCCTACTAATGTCAGATTCTAATAATTACCTAAGCTTACCATGAAAACTAGGCCTATACAGTAAAAACTTAGCTGTTGCTGGATGTAGAACACTGTAGGCTAATGGGGAGGTTTTTTAAAATCTGGGTAGTATCTTGTCAATGCAGTATGCAAAAGCTCTCTCAGGTGCTGATCTCTAAGTATTGCACAATGTTTCAACTTAAATTTCATTGTGGAATACAATGCTTCACAGCAGTAAGTTGTGCTAAAAATTGAAAGTAATCTACATTCAGTTTTAAACTTTTCTCCTTTGTATTTTACTTCTTAGTATTCCACCTCACATTTAGGACTTGTGAAACATTTCATTTTAACAATGAGTAAACTGCATTAGGGCCTATGAGAAAAATCTTAACATGCCTCGGCTTCCCTGACCATGTCACACTTCCCCCTCACACCCCTGTTGCCACTTCCCTGCCATCTCTTACCATGCTGCTGCTTCTCTGCTCTCCCTTACCATGCTGCACTTCTGCACCCCCCCATGCCGCTGCCTCCCTGCCAGCCCCAACCATTGCACACTTCTTCCCCGTCTCCCACCATGCCACCCTTCCCTGCTGTGCTCTTCCATGAGCCACACTTATACTTTGAAGAGCTGCGTGTGGCTCGGGAGCAACAGTTTGGCCATGCCTGATCTATATGGTGCCACAGGACTCTCACTGCTTTTTCTATATGCAAACTAACATGGCTACCCCTCTGGAAATTTCAATTCAGTTAGAGCACGTGGGGCCCATTCACACCAGCTGATAAGAGGAAGAGAATGTGTGAACAGGGGCAATTACTCCTTATAATGTGCTAGCCATTTCAAGTCCTTATTCAGACCCAACCTGATTGTGTCAAGTTTGCAAATCAGCTCCAGCTGAATAGGGACTTGGAATGGTTAGCACATTAGTAAAAGTAATTGTCCCCATTCACACATCCTCTAATCAGCTGGTGTGAATGGGCCCCATCTGCCCTAACTGAATTGACTTTGCTAACACTTTGCTCTCCTCCATCCTGGCATGTGTGATTATACCACTCAACTGTAGTTTCCACTTCATGCATCTGATGAAATGGACTGGAGCCCACAAAAGCTTATTCCTGAAGAAATGTGTTAGTCTTCAAGGTGCCACAGGACTGTTTATGCTGTACACAAACTAATGTGGCTACCCTCTGGAAATTTTCAACATAAGCATGGTAAATGTGACATTTATAAGCAATCAGTTCATCTGAAAAAAGTGGGTGTGCCATGGGAATTGTTCCTCACTGAAGCGTGCTGAGGTACTGAAAAAGTTGGGAACCACTGCCCCTGTGGCACCTATAGAATTGCTAGGAGACATCACTCTGTCAGTAGCTACTGAAAAGTTCTCATGGAGTTCCCCATCTGTGATAGGCACACCCAAACATGTTTTTTATGCACAAAGAACCATTACAAGACAGACAGGAGACTTCCAAACCAATTTGCAGGTAGAGCAAATCAGATCAGGTATAACCACCCCTACCCTAGAAAGGGAAGAATGGTAGGTTCCACCTTTATGAGGGCTTTGAGGACAACACAATGGATGGAAAGCACCAGCGTGGGCTTGCTAGACTTCAGTGCAACACTGGTCCCTACAACACAGCTCATAATACAGAGGGCCACAGGGTGTGTCAGGAAACTATAGAACCCAATAAGAGAGGTGTTAGGAAGGACAAGAGAAGCCAATAGCAGTTCAACAAGTCATCTTCTGCAGAAAGATACAGGTACGGAGATGTGGTCAGTTCTGCAGTAAACAGAAGTGAGACATCTTGTGCATTCTGAGGTCTCTGCCAGGCCTGCACTCCTCACCAGTCTGTCCTAAGCTGTGGCTAGCCGCCTGCTGTAGAACATGGACCTGCCCACCAGGGCTGTAACCAGGCCAGGGCAAACCAGGCAAAGTCCCAGGTGCAGAATGTTAGGTGGTGCAGGGGTTGGATCCGGATCCATTTCCAGATGCCACGGGGAGCTGGATCCATCCCCTAGGCCCCCTAATATTCCATGCCTGGAGCTTCCACTGGGGCTTGCCACTGCCGCCGGATCCGGATCTATCCCCCCATGGCCTACCAGAGGTAGCGGGAGCTTTCCAGCGCCTCCGGCAGCAGCTGGGAACTGACCCTGATCCCCCTTGCCTGCCGCCAGCAACGGAAAACTCCCACTGCCACCAGCAGGCTGCAGGGATCGGGATCCATCCCCAGGAGTAGGGGGTGGGGGGACGGAGCTGCTTGTCCCAGGCACAAAAACTACTAGTTATGGCTCTGCTGCCCACCCATTTGGTAATTCTAGCCACCAAGAGCAGACACCAGAAGTTTGTCAAGATTGTGTTAGCTTCTTGGAGCAAATCAAGGTGTGATTATTTACAAAGCTCTGAAATGCTTGACTCCCGGCCCTCTTTCATGCTGTGAAAGCACACACTGGCTTTGGCTACACTTGGAGATAGTGGCCAGCAAGTCACAGATAATTAATTTCAAACAGCAAAATTATTGCCTTAGATTGGAAAGACAACAAGACCTTCAAATTACAAGATCCCACTGCCCCAGAAGAACCCAGCTGCTGGGGCAGAGGACAACAAGGGCCTGTTCTCAAAGACACTTCATTTCTTACCTGGATACCAGTAGCTGCATTTCACCTGTATAACAAACAAACAAGGAGTCCTGTGGCACTTAAAGACTAACAAATTTATTTTTTGCATGAGCTTTCGTGGGAGAAAACCCCACTTTGTCAGATGCTTTGAAGATGTGAGCAGAAAGGAATTAAAACACGTGGTGTGCAACACTTCCCAGCAGTGAGAAAACACTGGAAAGCCATGATCACAGCAACACAACCACAGTGTAGACTCAGTATAGAAGAAAGTCAAAAAACAATTTGCTCTGAGCCTATTAATAACTTTGACTGAAAGTCAGTCAGTCACTACACTTCAGTTCCCTCCATACTATCTGTCAGTCCCAGGTCTGTTAAGGCTTAGTGTTACTAAGGGAGATGTCAAACAGGAAGTATGGATTAAGGACAAGCTCAGGCTCCTGATTCCTGTTTAGATAATGATAGCTGCTAATCAGCAGGATACATGAAGACTCAGACTGATGATACTAAGAAAAAGCAGCTGTTTGTGCCTCCCTCAACTGTATTTTTAGGATCACTTCCATGTCACTACAAATATGGCAGTAGCCTGCATATCCTGACCCAGCAATTTGCTTCTCCACACTACATCCCTCCCAAACCAAAACAGGAGAAACAACAGTCATGACACTCACTGCCTTTTATCTGCAGCAAATTCTCCTCCACACCTCCTTCAAAAGCCTCCAAATTGACAGCTTTGCGATTCTTTGGCCTGCGGATTAAGCCTCTTTTTTCAATAGACTCTGGTGGTACTGGGGTAGCAAGTGAGAGCTGAAGAGACCTGAAAAAAAGGAGAGAGAGAGAGAAAAAGAGAATATAACACCATGGGTACCCCAAAGCAGCACACTGTAAATCCCATGTTCACCATTTCTGTATGGTTGCAATCATTCATACTAAGTACACCATGTAAAGCAGCTGATGAACAGTCCATCTGCTAAAACCCATTGTGCTATCAAAATGAGCATATCATTCATATGTATCAAGTTAAGATTCTGCTGTTATTACAATGCATTATAAACTTAGTAATAACAGCAGAGAAAGTACTCACACCCAGAAGGGGCTCAGCAACCACTAGCCAGTGAGAGAGCAAACAAAGGATTTACAGCATAATAAGTTTAGAGGGGTACCCATTTTAGTCTGTACTGTATATAGCAAAACCAACAGAAGTCCTGTAACACCTTAGAGACCAACAAACTTCTTGGGGCATAGGCTTTCATGGGTTACAACCCACGATGCATCTGACAAAATGGGTTGCAGCCTGTGAAAGTTCATGCCAGGGGTGTCAATCTCATTTAATGTGGGGAGCCACAATAGAAGTCAGGACACCTGTCGCAAGCCACGTGGCCTAATGGGTTCCCCAACCCTTTCCCCCTCCATGTTCAGAGCGGCATGGGATCCCCTTTCCCCTCCCCAACCCCGCAGACTCTCTGACACCTTCCCTTTTCCCTGCCCTGTGGGCTCCCCTTCTCCATGCTGGCTCCCAGACCCCCCCCCTTCCTTTACCTCCCAGTGGCAGACCAAAAAAAAAAAAAAAAAAATCAGTCTTAGTCACAGGCAAGGTTCCTGCCTCTTCCCCCCCCGACCCACTCACTGTCAGTCATTCAGAACACTGGCCTTTGGTTGGCTCAGTCCCGGCTGGCGCTTGATTGGCTTGTTCCCACATGGGCCCCAGCCACTTTTTATTTGTGATTCATGCAGTGTGCTGTCAATCAAATTAGCATGTGACTGCAAACAGCTGGGAAGGGGAAGGTAGTGTGGTGGCTCCCAGGAGCCAGCCGAGCCTGCTGTTACTGAGACTCTGATTGGTTGGCAGACCACAGCAGAGCTCAGCCAGGATTGTCTGGAGCACTTCCTTTGTTCCCCCATGCTGCAACTTGGATAATGTGAGTGAGCCAGATGCACACCTATGCCTGCTGTGCCAGGAGCCTGTCTTTGGAGTTGGCAGTGCCTAGAATCTGTCCACAGCAGCTCAGACAACAGCTCCACAGGCCGGATCAGCACCCTTGATGAGCCAGATCCAGCCCCCGTGCCACAAGTTTGACATCTCTGGTTTATGCTCAAAGAAATTTCTTAGTCTTTAAGGTGACAGGACTTTCACTGTTTTCAGTTCAATGACAGTTGCACAACATTATATAATAGAGATCAACTCTGATTCATTGACCCAGGAGAAATTGAGCAACCTTGTGGCTTGGCAAGGCCCACAAGGACATGCCTTCTAAACTAGTGGCTAGTAGTCACTTGGTCAGAAGATACACAGGTAGGAACAGAGGCTGCAAGCATTTGTCCTTTCTCCTCACCCATCCAGGTGGAAATCAAAGATACTTAACAGTAAGACACTGGACCCAAGTTTGGAAAAAGTCTGTATACTGAAAACTAGAACATTCAAGTGGGGTGAGAAAACTGCCTAATCTAGATGATGTCTAATGTGGAAGGTTTCAGAGACTTAAACTGTGTTTATTTTTATTTTCTTTGGTATCTATCTCTAATCTTTTATGCCTCCCCCTTACACTCTGTTGTTAATAAACCCGTTTTATATTCCTAACTAAAAACAGTGGGTTTCAGTGATGAGTTTGGGTTAAAAACAAAACAAAAAAAACCCTCAAACAAAAGCTGGTGTGACTTCCCGAGGTGATAAACCTTCTGGTCAGATTTCTGACAAGGGCAGGGCAAGACAACTTCAGGGTACAGGGCAAGGCTGGCTGGAGCTTTAGCCTTTCTCTGTAAGATCTGTAAGCAGCCCTGAGAGCATTCAAGCAATCTAGTTGGACATAGAGCTCCGTCTGACCGATAACAGCACCTCCAGGGGTTTACTGCTTGTCACTAACAAAGTCATGTGAGATACAGCCTAGTCTAGGGAGTAAGGGAGTTGAGTGATATCTTGGGTTCCAGGCAGCACCAGGAGGAACCATCACATCTTAGAAAGGTAACTGGAGAAGATCAACAGTATTTGAATCCAGCCTGAATGACTGGCCATGGAGAGAGAGAAGTCCAACCAAAAATTTAAAAGACCCTCTTGTCTCCACAGCCCCAGGTTATCAGAGGTATGCAAATCAACTACCACCACCAACCAATGTTCCCTCTAAGCTGTGCGGTCGCACAGCCCCTGTTGCTCCCTGGCACAGGGAACGCTGCCAGCCCCACACAGCTGGCAGCTGCAGCCCCTGCCCAGCCAGAAGACAAAGTCTCCCAGCCAGCTGAGAGCTCCTCTGAGCTGGGAGTTTTTAAAAATCCTGCTGAGTAATCTCTCACTGAGCATCCGCAGTCTCTGTGCATACTCACTGAGAGCTCCTCCGGCCAGAGGAGCAGCTGGGGGCCAGTCCATGCTGCTCTGATGGCCAGATAAGGGGTTGGGGGGGTGCAATTAGAGGTGGCCTATGGCAATTGGGGCCCCAGCGCCGCCCGCTCTGGTGCCCCAGTGCCGCCCACTCCGGGGGGTGGGGAGTGGACCATCAGGGCCAGAGGCTGCTCTGCCCACCCGGCCTCCCTGCAGCAAGAGCCAAGCAGCCAGCCCAGCCTACCTCCATCTGGCCACACCTCCCGGGGGGGGGGGACTGGGAGGGGGTGGACAGGGCTGGTCCTGAGCTGTGGCATGCAGGGTCAGGGCCCTGGAGCAGCCCGCTCCAAAGCATTTGGGCCACTTCATCCCCACTCACCCCTCCAGGCCTGAATGGGCCTGATCCATGGCCGAGAGGCGAAGTGGCCAAAACTCTTCGGAGTGGGCTGCTCCAGGGCCCCGATCCCGCACGCCACAGCTCAGTGCCGGCCCTCTCCACCCCTTGGGGAGGCGTAACCAGAGGTAGGCTGGGCTGGTTGCTCAGCCCTCACTGCAAGGAGGAAGGGTGGGTAGCAGAGCTTGTGTCCCTGGTGGTCTGCAGCCCCCCCCGCTCCCCTTTGGCAGGATCAGGCCACCGGGGTGGAGAGGCACCCACGCAGCGAGCAACATGTTCCTTAGAGGAAACATTGCCAACAAGCAGGATCAAAGTCTTTTCTCAATACAGATCAACTGACAGGGTTCTACTGAATGTTTGGGATGACAGGGTGGAAAAAGTGGGCATGGGGTTGTCAGGTACAGCATATGCTGCTTCCTGGTGTAGAACTGCCCAACAGAGAAGCTGCTCAGAGCCAATGTTCCCTCTAAGGATTGGGATGTCATGAGCAAAAAAATTTAGTTTGTGAGCAGAAATTTTGCCTTATGGTAACTTGTGAGTCCAACTTTATAGTTACGCATTATCATCATCAATTTTTACTGAAACTACAGTCGCAGTTTACAAAATAGTTCCAAAGGGGCAGCTGTGTTAGTCTAGGTCAGCAAAAGAAGCAAGTAGTCCTGTGGCTCTTAAAGACTGATTTATTTATCACACAAGCTTTCATGGGAGAAAATCCTACTTTGTCAGATGCTTTGAAGATGGAGGAATTAAAAGCAAGGGAGCATAAGACATGGAAACAGGTCACACTAGCAGCAAACCAAAGCATTTCTTAAGATTCAAACACTGAGGAATAGCTCACAGAGGAAGGTGAATTCAAATCACCTGTCATAATGGGAAAAGAAGCCATAGTCAAGATTTAATCCTGCTTTCACCCAATCAAATCTGCATATTGATTCTAATTCAGCTTTTTCTCTCTGAAGTCTTGATGTCCCATTGACTTTCTTGAGAGCAGTTGGCAACAAGTCATCCACAGGGTGAATAGACAGATGAAAGTGCTCAGAAACTGGTTTTTGAGTGTGTGATTTCTGATGTCAGTTTTTGTGCCCATTTATTCTTTTCCACAGAGATTGTCCTGTTTGTCCAATGTATAAGGCGCACGGGGGCATTCCCGGCACATCGTGGCATAAATCACATTAGTGGATGAGCAACTGAATGAGCCCTTGATGGAGTAGCTGGTTTGATGGTGAATGGGACATCAAGACTTCAAAGAAAAACAACTGAATTAGAATTGACAGGCAGATCTGAGTGTGTGAAAGCAGGATTAAATCTTGACTATTGCTTCTTTTCCCATTACGACAGGTGATTTGAATTCACCCATCTCTCCTTGCTGCTTCCCAGTGTTTAAATCTTAACAACTGCTCTGATTTGTTGTTACTGTATGACCTGATCCCATGTCTTATTGTCCCTTGCGCTTATTTTCATCCCATTTGGGAAGTTCCCCCATCTTCAAATCATCTGACAAAGTGGGATTTCTCCAACGAAAGCTCATGTGGAAATAAATCTGTTAGTCATTAAGTGCCATGAGACTCCTTGTTTCTTTTGTATGAAATAGGCCTATATTTTGAAAAGTGATTATTAAAAATAGGCCTGTTTTAAAATGTGTTTATTTTAACTAGAATTAATTGGGTTTAGTTAATTGAATTTGTGTGAATTTTTATTTGAAATTTAATTTTTAGAAAGCTTTTTAATTAAACTAATTTTTCAAGTTTTTTTTTTTTTAAAAAATGAAGAGAAGGAAAGAAAGGAGGATGAGAAAGAAAGAAAGAAAGAAAAAGGAAGGAAGAGAAAAAAGAAGAAAGGAAACAAGAGAAAAAAAGACAAAAGAAAGCGGGCATCAGGCTTCTCCTCCTCCCCGTCTGGGAGCCTGCAAGTGCCAAGGCTGCCCTGCAGGCATTGCTCTGCTCAGCTTGGCGGCTTTGATCAGAGCGACTGGCCAGCAGGGAGACACTGTTACCTCCCAAAGCCCAGCAATGCACGCTGTCTCCAAGCCCAAGCCTCTCAGGGCAGCCGGTCTTTCTTTCTTTCTCCAGCCCAGTGCTGCCGTGAGAGGCTTGGGCTCAGAGACAGTGCACACTGCGGGGCTTTAGGAGCTGACGGTACCTCCTCATCAGCCAGCTGCTCAGATCTCAGCTGCCGAACCCCGGTCCCCTGCACTGCCAGAAAATGCCAAGCGCTGGGGCCAGAAAAGTTGTGCGCATGTGCTCATGTTAGAGGAAACATTGCTCAGAGCTGATTTACTGCAGCATGCAATTCAAGTGAGCTCTTCTGAATACTGTGCAGTGACCCATCCTGCCTGCTCCTCCCAGCTAGAGAAGGTCTGATGAATCAGAGAAGTTGCAGTCATGCCAGTCAAAAGCAGAGGCCTTTAGGGGTTAACTCACCTTGTCAGAGAACTGTTGTCCAACGCTGTCAGGGCTGGAAAAAAGTTAGAGGCACATATCAGCTGAATATGGCACAACCTGTACAGATATTACACCTGAGGAACTATCTTAATTTGAAGGAAGAATTTTATCCACTGTCCACCTTCCAGGGCTAGTTGCACTATGACTTCTCACGAGCAAAGCTAGTACATTACATCAACTACCTCACAGTTAGGGCACCGTGAGCTGGACAAAAAAATCAAAAAACCCTCTTACATTTCACTATTTTCAGATTGTTTTTGGAAAACAAAATATGACAGCTTCTAATTCCTAGTTTGAAATCCAGTGCTACTTGTTAACATAACATAGTAGGGCTTAGTGCTCTGAAAGGACAACAGACTGTTGATACTAAAGGTAGCTTAACGCAAGACAAGCCACCTCATTTAGTAATATTAAACCCATTCATGTTATTAGTCACAATATGCTTGGCTATTACCATAGATTTATTGCAATCACCCTTCTGTGACCTTATTTCTTACAGGTAATAAAGAGCATTCTGGTGGCTTTGATAGTATAATATAGCACAGTCCTAAGTGAAGTAGTTACTAAACACTCCCCTTTGTCTATGAAGCCCCAAGAAAGAAAAGGCAGATTTGGAATACAGTGATGTAGCCATGGCTTTTGGTAGACCGATAAAATGTGAGCTTTTATAGCAGGGGTTGGCAACCCCCGGCACCTGTGCTAGAAATGGCATGGGGGCCAAGCCTGACTGACATGTGACACTGCTCTGGCTCCCCTGCTGGCCCCGCTCCCCCAGCACTGCGCAGCCAGGCAGTAAGAGCCACGTGCTGCAGTTCCAGGACCCCTCTGGCTGCACTTCCCCACTGGAGAATGCAGCCAGCAGGGACAAAAACTGTGGCTTGTGGCTCCTGGCCCCCTGCTGGCCCAGGCTGGAGGGGAGTAGGGTGGGTCAGCCTGTCTGGAGCCAGCTCCAACCCCAGAGCTGGAAGCTGCCCACCAGCAAACCAGAGGCCTGACCCCAATCCCCTTTGGCCCCACCTCCCACTGAGGGTGCAGTGGGCAGGGCTGGCACCAGGGCTAGCAAAGGTTGCCAACTCCCATCTTACAGATTCAAAGATTCTAAGGCCACAAGACATCACTGTGACCACCTAGTCTGGCCCCCCCATGTGACACAGTCTGTAGGACTTCTATGAATTTATTTCTGCTTGGGCTGGAGCATTATTTATAACAAGACATTCAATCTTGATTTTAAAAGATTTCCAGTGATGGGGAATCCATCACAATCCTTCCAATGATTAATTATCCTCATATTTTAAATAAATGACTTATTTCTAGTACAAGTTTGTCTAGCTTCAACTTCCAGCCACTGTCTTCTAGATTGAAGGGCCTTCTGTTACTAAACCTCTGTTCCCCACGTAGATACGTAGAGATGGTCATCAAGTCATTTCTTGACCGTCTCTTTGATAAGCTAAAATTTAGAATTCAAAGTAGAATACCAGCATGGAAAGCCATCCTGAGAGTCACAAATGCAGGAGCTCCTCAAGGAGGTGCTAATTACTTGTAATTTGGGGGCAGGGGGTGGTGGTGTTAGTAGCTCAATGTTTATTTTGAATCTCAAGTAATAGCCTTCAACTCCCCTCCATAACATCCTTTTTGTACTTCCACCACCACACACAAGGCACTGCTTCCTGGTACAGAACTGCTCAACAGAGAAGCTGCTTGGTGCTGACCTAGTGCAGCTGTGGAGTCCTAAAAAGCAGTTTTGAAGCTCCTGCAACTCTTGGAGCACAGAGGCAAGCACGGAGTTCCCTGATCCGCCTTACCAAGGTTTCGAGGGAGTCGCTCATCTGCTCCTCTTTCAAACTCAGAAATGCTGAACTTTTTTTTCTTCCGATTGATGTGTAACGTAGCCATGGGTGTGCTGCCAGGAACAAGCTCTGGCAGATGCATTTCCAAGCTACCAAAACAAAAAGAGTTAAGGCTGTAGTGCAGGCCAACATCCTAGTGTTATCATCCAGGTACACTCAAATTGCCCCATAATGTAGTAGCTGTAACATGCTTTTGTTTTCCACCCTTTGGAGCAGCAGCTATGAGGAACTAAGCAATGACACACTCAGCAAATATAAGGAGGTGCAGTCTCTAGTTTTACCAAACAAACCAGATTTCAGGAGGGAAGCAAGAGAGGTCAAACCACTGTTTTCAATGAGAGCATCACAAACTTGGAAACGGATGAGATCAGACTCAGTCGTTTCACAACTCAACCCCCACAAGAAAAAGAGAGAGTCAACAATGACTGTTTATCAGTCCTATTGGTAAACAGGAAGGAGTCATCAGGAAATGCCATCAATTATACGTGAATGTAGAAGACCAGGAGCAAGAAGCTTCTCTAGTCAGGGACTTGGACAAGGAGCAGAAAGCTAGCAGGAAAGATGTGAAGAGGACAGCATAAAGGAGCACCATAAAGCAAGAGCCACCCACATGAGAGCAAAGCTTGACTTGAAGCTGCTGCAAGGAGGGGACAGAGGGCAATGCTGACCCTTTAAGAATGTAAAGAACAGAGTCAGCAGAACAGTAGGCAGAGAAGGGCAGTGCAGTTGTTGGGTATGGGTGGGGAATTGGAAACCAGTCAGCAGTAGGAGGAGAAGGGGGATGGTTCTGCAGCCATATGGACTGGGGGTTCCAGATAGACCTAGCACTCAGTCAGACTTCAAGCTTCTGTGTCCCTTGGCACTCAACTCCTGGAAAGGAGGTGTGAAACAGAAGGGGGAAGAGAGCGAGAAAAAGCTGAGGTGAAGAGGGGCAGTGTGGTGATGGTAAAAATCTTAGGGGGTAAAGCCAGTTCAAATCCCAACACAGAGGCAGCAAGATCTTTTGCCATCTTACCCCAATACAATGCCTGTCCCTATAACATTACAGTGTGCTGGCTCTGCAGAACTCCATAGCTACAGGACAACAGATCCTGCTGTGCTCCATTCCTCAGCCCTTTGCACCTAGGCCAGTGGAACTGGAGCAGAGCGGTCAGTAGGTTACTCCTCAGTGGGACCAGCATGTTTGCCAGGGAAGATGCATAGCTTGGCATCCCCTGCAGAAAGAGTGCCTGCACCATTGATTCAGCTGCAATTCACTGACATTTTCATGATCCCTCCAGCCGCCCCCATGACATCTGCTGTGGATGGACAGAAGTGCATCTTTTTCACTGCTTTCATTACTAGCTTATATTATCTTTATTAAAAGGTGACCTGCACAGGGGAAAAAACAATATGAGGCTGTTGTCCTTTTTTTTGCTTATGACAGAAAAGAACCCAAAAGACTGGCTAAAAAAAGAAGCATCTGCTTGTTTTTCACAACAGCTCTGGAAGGTTGGGTGTTACTGTTTCGCCAGTTGCATTACAAGTGCCAAAAAAAATTTAAAAAGCTGAATAATGGACAGACAAAAAAGGATTTTTTTTTAGCTAGATGCCTTAAAACTTTGTTTACAGCTATTTAAGTCAATTTCTAGTTAACATTTTGACAAAAGTCTCTTAGAGATCCAACAAATTCCTTCCCTTTGGTTCAGATTAAGTGCTCACAATAAATATTGTCAGAGATGTCCAAAAGCTCCACCAGCAAAATGAGGGAAAGAAAAGCCCTCATGATTTCTTTCTCCATCATAAATAAAGGAAAAGAGGCACAGACCTACTTGTTTAAAAACACTCTGCAGGCTATCTTTAAGGGTGTTGATTTGTCATTGCAAAAATATTCAACAAATGTGTACAAAAATGGAAAGTCACTGGGTCATTATTTTGAGCAAAATATTGTTTACTTTGCAGCAACAATTGATGACAGCCCTGTATAAGCTCATAAAGCTTGTCTGTCTCACCAGCAGAAATTAATTCAATAAATTATATTACCTCAGTGATCTTGTCTCTTTAAAAACCAGAAGACTCTCCTCCATTTTCACAACACTGGGTATATAGTCAAGTTTACAAAAGTACATGGTGGAGCTTTGCTTAGTGTGTTAGAGATCATAACTGTGGGGGGGAAACGCCCTTAAGAAGTCATGATTTGCTTAATCAGTCTAGTAAATTTTCTCAAATTGTCAACAAGCTATAAATGAGCATCAAGGCCCAAATAAAGTAGTCTTGCTACTATACTGATATGATGTCAGAAGCAAAGCAGTGTCTAGCAGTTACTTGTGGAAGAGTTCATTTCTTCCTGCATCCTGGAATTTCAAGCCTAAATATGTTTATTTTAGAACATTCCTCTAACTGCACCCATTCAAGTCCCCTGCCAATTTCTGTAGTTTTGCAATCACATTCTCATTTTAAAGTTTTTCTGACAAAGTGGAAATATTCTTAATGCTTTCTCCATACAAGTGTCTCAGTTTTCCCCTGTGTCATTCAAGAATTTAGGTTAGGGTGTGTGATCTTTGTACTGACCACTAGAAGGCAGGTATGGCCACCTGTGCACAGACAATGACTGGAACACATTCTCTTGCAAAGGGGTTGGAAAGCTCAGAGAGGTGGGGTGACTTCTTTGCAGAAGGAGGGACAGACAAAGGCACTGTGGGATGAATGAGAGGAAGAGGCATGTCTGGGGTGGGCTGGCTGGCTGGATCACTCATCCATCAGGACTCTCATGGAGCAGAGCTCAGGAATAGGGCTCCGGAACTTCCAACTTTGGCACTGATGTAGGTTTGTGATGCCTCTGCTAACAAAGTCTTTCCACCCTGTGATCCTGAGAATCATTAAACTCTTCCTACTTCCACTTCGGCTCTAAGACTTGCTTTTGACTGCAAGGTGGAGTGCATGGCCACTTTGGGAACATGCAAGAGCTCCCCCAGGTATCCCATCCAGGGGGGCTCACTGAAGAGAGCTCACAACAGAGCAGCTCCACAAGCACTACTAACAGGTGATTGGCCACTTCCTAGACACAAACCATCTAAATAGTAAGGATCTAAAGAAATAAAGCATGTCAGTCATTTCTACTGTAGTAAGATGGGACAACCCCTCTTCTCCCACATATTTTTTACTTTTATACTAAAGAATCACAGCACCAAGAGTTTAACATTCAAAATATCTGTGTACATGTCTTTAATATATGAAGTATTTGTGCAGTGTATTGAAACTTTGGCCATTTAAATCAGGTAAGGCCAAAAAACCCCTTTCTTCCCTTCCCTCTACTAACAAGCTGGAACTCTACTGGTGCTTAACAAAACTGACAGGCAGCTTCTTACCCACTGGAACTCCTTTTAGATGGAGGCTGTGATTCAGACTTTTCAGGTTCTTGGATTTCACGCATTTTAGGAACCAAAGGTGAAACTTCTGGCTCTGTCAACAGAGAGTACTTCAATTCCACAAATTAAACCAGTAAGAAATCTAGTATGACAATGCAATGAGGGATACTCAGGTTAACTGAGGCCTCCACAAATGTGCCATACATCTAAGTGCCAGACCAAAAACTGGAGTATTTAGGTGTGTGGTACGTTAAACAGCCCCACCACCACCACCACAATGCCACCACCTTTTCAGCAATGGTGCAGGACAAAGAGCCCCCCCCCAAAACTGCTGCCACAAGCGCAGAAGTGGCTGCAGCAGTCCAGGGAGTAAAAGCCCCACACACACCCCCACCCCCCAACCCTCCACCTCAGATACTTGCAGCAGCGATCTGGGACACAAAAGCTCCCCACTCGCCCCAAAAAGCCATATGCCGCTGAATGCACCAGTGGCTTTGAGGGGCAAGGGAGTAACATGGGTGCCAGGCGCCTGGGTTTTGTTGAGCCCTGGGCTAATTTCTACCGATTCAAAGCTATTAACAAAGAGTGTTCAAGGGCTGGTACTGGGAGGCCAGAAAGGTGTAGATGCCAATTGATGCTCCACTAGCACAGGGATCTGCATCCTGCGGCTCCAGAGCCACATGCAGCTCTTTGCCTGCTCCTCCTTGCAGCTCCTGCCCTGCCCCCCACCAGGGGGTACTGAAGTGGGCCCACTCCTGGTTCCAGGCTCAAACACACACACCAGGGGACCCTGCAGCAGGCACCTCCAGCCGTCACTAAGATGCTACACCCACTGTGGCTCTCAAAACACTTGGTTATTGAAGGAATTTTTTTTAATGGCTCTTATCTTTTGGGTTGCTGACCCCTGCCCTAGCAAGACATCCATACTTGCAGAAAGGCTTTCTGCTGGCTGAGTTTTATTAGGATTAGTAATGTTATTTAAACAAAAACAAAGGCTGCAGATGACCCATACTTGGCAGCAGGGGCAATTTTTTAGAAAATTCTAATGTAGACAGCATATTAAAAGGCTAAGGCACAATTTCTGTATATGTCCAGTAGTTCTAATGCTAGAACACAGTCACAGAAATTCTCTCCCATCTTTGTGAAGGTGAAACTCATACAATTTTAAAAGTAAGCATTTCCTGCATGATACTTTCAGCAGCAATAAACTGATAGATATCTTTTTGTACAAGAGAATCACAAAACGATCTGAATTCCTCTCCCCCACAACAAAATAATTAAAGAATACAAACCAACTCTTACTCCCCAAATTTTTTAAAGAATTGTTTCTCTGCTGTCTGTCTTCCTGGAGAAGGATTTTCAACTTACGGGTCAAGATGATTTTTCTGAGCACCACCCTTGGGGTATCCTTATCAAGATCAGGGAAAAGAGCTGGTCTCTTCTTTGGCAGGAAGATTTTGTCAGAAATACTCTGCTTCCTTGGATCAGATTTTTCCTATAGCAGAAATGAGAGACACCCAGTTCAAGCTCTCATTTTCGCAAACAAACCCAAACTTTAGAAGCTAAAGTATTAAGGACATATCTTCTAGTGAAAATTAACCTCGTTAAAGCTTCCAGCCATACAGCTGTATGGAGTATTTGTGTCAGATCAGAGAGCCAATCTAGCTAGCTTTTTGGTTCCCAAGAAGTATTGTGCTTGTTTTTTGTATTTCACTCAAGGACTGAAGACAGTTCATCACAGTAAATTACTTAAGAGTCATAAACATACATTATGCATGGCTCTAATACCTCCCATATACAGCCATATCTGAAAAATAAAAACGCAACTAAGCTGAACAGCTAAATTAAGCCAAAAATGTTGTTCTCCAATCCACATGATGGATTCAAGTATTTTGTTCTCCCTAGAGGTGTGAAAGTGGGAAGATTCATGCACGCAGGACTTAATTTTTATTGCTGAATCTGCCTCCTCAGCATTATTATAGTTAATAATTTACAAAAGCTATAGTTTCCTTTTGCTCCCAGTTTGAATCCAGCACCTCCCTGTTGTCTCTTGCTGTAAGCTGTTCAGGAAAATCTTCTCTCTTTACGATATGTTTGCACAGGGTCTACTCCAAAGAGACCCTGATTTCAATGTGCTAGCCCAATGGAAATAATATTAATAAGAATGGCAGAATATTTAAGAGAAGATCCGCAGTGCAGAGACTGAAGAATTCTGCTCTTATGAAAGAAAGTGAAGCAACAGCAAGGTCAAGTAGCTTGAGATTTTACTGCTGGAAAAAGTTTCCATAACCAGAATTGTGCTTCTATCAAAGACTGTCTCTTGGAAAAAGAGAAACTGCATAGCTGGTGTGACTGATCAGCCTCTTCCTCAAAAGACAGCTGAAAACCTTGTTTCAAAGCACCTGTACTCATTTAAACCATTTAACTACTTAGATTAAAAACTAAACAGTCCACTATCTGAATGCTGCCTCAGGTAAGCAAACAGCTTTCTGTCTTACCACTCCAGCCCATGAGCTCAATTATGCTCCCTTACAAAGATTCTAAGGCTACAAGGAAACATATGATCATCTAGTCTGACCTCCTGTTTAACAGAGAAATAGAATTTACTGGAATTAATTCTAGCTTGAACTAACACAACTCTTAGAGAAAAAGTAAATCTTAAATTTAAAGTCTCAAACAGCAGAGAATCCACCACAATCTTTGGCAAAGTGTTCCAATATTTAATTACTCTCACATTTCAAAATCACAGAATCACAGAAACTGGAAGGGACCCTGAGAGGTCATCAAGTCCACTTCCCTGCATTCACGGCAGGACCAAGCACCCTCTTAAAACATCCCTGAAGGTGCTTGTCTAACCTGCTCTTAAAAGCTTCCACTGATGGAGATTCCACAACCTGCCTAGGCAACTTATTCCAATGGTTACACATCCTGACAGTTAAGAATTTTTCTTAATGTTTAACCTAAACCTCCCTTGCTGTAATTTAAGCCCATTGTGCTTTTTGTCCTATCATCAGCAGTTAAGAACAACAATTTTTTCCCCTTCTCCTTGTGACAACCTTTTAGGTACTTGAAAACTATTATGTCCCCTCTCAATTTCTTCTTTTCCAGACTAAACAAACCCTCCTCTTTCAATTTTCCCTCACAAGTCAAGTGTTCCACACCTCTAATTGTTCATGTTGCTCTTCTCTGGACTTTCTCCAGTTTGTCCACATCTTTCCTGAAATGAGGCACCCAGAACTGGACACAATACTTCAGTTGAGGCCTAACCAAGGCCCAGTAAAGCAGAAGAATTACTTCTCACGTCTTACTTACAATACTTGTTAATAAATCCCAGAATGGTTTTTGCCTTTTTCTGCAACAGCATTACACTGTCGACTCATATTTAGCTTGTGGTCCACTATGATACCCAGATCCCTTGTCACAGTACTCCTTCCTAGGTGGTCAATGCTCATTTTGTACATGTGCAATGGATTGTTCTTTCCCAAATGGAGTACTTTGCACTTTTCTTTAATTAATTTCTTTACCTCAGACCAGGTGTGGACAAACTGCAGCTCACAAGCCGCGTGCAGCTCTTCAAAGAAAAAATGTAGCTCACTGGCAGGGAGCTGCTTCAGGCGGAGGAGTTAAAAATCTCCAGCCTGTCAGGGTGAGGAGGAGGAGTGAGCGGGCAGCTTAGGGCTCAGAAGAAGGGAGCACCAGCAGCAGTGCACAGCTCAGAGGAAGGGCAGGGTGGGGAGCAGGGACCATCAGGGACAGCTCAGAGAAGGGGCAGGGAGGAGGGAGCCGACAGCTCAGATAAGCGATGAGGGTCGGCGGAGCAGCAGTCCAGGCTGAGAGGAAGGTGGGGGAGGAGCAGCTGGCAGCTCAGGGAAGCAATGGGGGTCCAGGAGTCTCAGAACAGAAAGGCACTTCAGGGAATGGAGGCAGTGAGGGAAATGACTGAGGGGATCAGGAAGGAGACAAGCTTTCAAAAGGACTTAAAGACTAACATTATTGTTAGTTATTTTCTGCTTCATGGATTTTATTTGCATTGCTTTATTTATTTTTGTGTACTTTGTATTTTTATATTTTCTTTTGGTCTGGTTGGTTTGGGTGGGTTTGTTTTGTATTTATCTCATACCACATGCCAAAGTGCTGTCCACAGCACTTTACAGACTTAAGGGCACCTCATGCACTCCCTTTACAAGTATGGTAGTCAGGGAAACAAGTTAAAAAGTCTTGCATTGTAGCAGAGGGAGAAGAAATAAGCCAATGAAGAATCCTACTTCTTCTTGCCAACTCTATAGAAACCTGTAGATTGAGCTCTAGACAGTTAAACAAGGAGTTTTGTGGAACTTTTAAAGACTAACCCATTTATTTATCACATTTCTCCCATGAAAGCTCATGCAACAAAAATAAATGTTAGTCTTTAAAAGTGCCATAGGAATCTTTGTTTGTTTTGCAGAACATGGCTACCTCTTTGGAGCTCTGGACAGTTGAGGCTTTTCAGAGACCCTGAGGAATTGGGACTAGGGATGAGCTGTTTTCCATAGGATCCTCCCCCTTCAGAATTATTTTATGCAGAATCCTGTTCCACAAAACCAAGCCTGTTTTGAAAGACAAGTGTTGGGCCACGTATGGAGTAGGAAAAGTGTTTCCCAGGACAGTTGAGTTGTCATGGGAGACAGGAGCAATGTTCCTTCTAAGGTGATGAGGCAGCTGACCAAGTTGTGGATGCACTTGGGGAGCCAATGAGCAGGGGCCCAGCACCAGGTTGGGGAACCAGAAGAGAACTTGCTCAGCTGCCTCCAAAAGCTGCTAAGCTGCATCATCAGCTGAGGGAACACTGCAGGGAAGGGCAGCATGGTCAGAGACAGTGGGAGAAGCAATGGTTGGGGACAGCAGAGAAGCAGCAGCATGGTAAGAGGCAGTACCAGGGTGCAGGAGGAAGCATGGCATGATCTGGGAAGCCGTGGTATGTTTAGATTTTTCTCATAGGCCCTAATGCAGCTTACTGCCTTGTTAAAATTGTGCATTACACATCCTAAATATGACTTGGAATACTAAGAAACAAATATACAAAAGAGAAAGTTTAAAACTGAATGTAGATAACTTTCAATTTTTAGCACAGTTTACTGCTGTAAAGCATTGTATTCCACAAGGAAATTTGTTAAATCGAAACATTGTGCAATACTTAGAGATCAGCACCTGCGAGAGCTTTTACATACTGCATTCACTACCCAGATTTTTAAAAAAACTTGCTAACAGCTAAGTTTTTACTATATAGGCCTAGTTTTCATGGTAACCTTAAGTAATTATTAGAATCTGACATTAGTAGGATCAGATATTTGCCCTGTTTTTATGATAAAACTAAAGTGCACAATGAATTTTAAACTTAGTAATTTTGGAATAGGTAAAAGTATGTAGCTGTCTGCCTCAGTGTGGCTCTCAAAGGTTTAATTATCAACTTGTGCAGCTCTTGAGTGCCATAAGTTTGGCCACCCCGGCCTCAGACAATTTCACCAGTTTGTCCAAATTATTTTGAATTGTGATCCTTCCCTCCAAAGCACCTTCAACCCCTCCCAGTTTGGTATTATCTGCAAACTTTATAAGTGCACTCTCTATGCCATCATCTACACCATTGATGAAGATATTGATCAGAACTGGACCCAGAACCGATCCCTGTGGTACCCTGCTCATTATGCCCTTCCAGCATGACTGTGAACCACTGAGGACTACTCTCTGGAAGTAGTTATCCAGCCAATTTTTCACCCATCTTAGAGTAGCTCCATCCAGGCTGTACTTCCCTAGTTCATTAAGAAGAAGATGTTGCAAGACTGTATCAAAAGCCTTACTAAATTCTAGATACACCACATCTACTGCTTCTCCTCTATCCACAAGGCTTGTTACCCCATCAGAAAGCTATCAAGTTGGTTTGACAGGATTTGTTCTTCAGAAATCCATGCTGACGATCATTTAGCACCTTATTCTCCTTAATTATCTGCTCCTCTATTTTTCCTGGTACAAAGATTAAGCTGACTACTCCATAATTCCCTGAGCTGTCCTTATTTACCTTTTCATAGATGGGCACTATACTTGCTTTTTTCCAGTCTTCTAGAATCACCACTTCATTTTAAATCTGAATTTGTCTAGCCTTTCCAGAGATTGGCTCTTGTTAGGTCTTTGCCTGCTAAACTAAAGATCTCTTTATTATCAAAGTTTTGGTCCTTGAAGGTCTGTATTTAGACAATCCCAAATTGACATCAAAGCAGCAAATGATACCTGTCTCCCCACAGATTGCTGGACCCGCTCTTTCATTTTATGGCGCAGGACCATTGAGGGAGATGACACGTTGGCATCCTGACCCACTCTGATAGAGCTCTTGGTCCTGGGGGAAGCCCTCGTGTCAGGCATGCTGCAAAAGACACACCAAGTCAAACACACTGTTCAGTTAGCAGGGTAGAGACAAAGCCAGGATACATGGATATTAGGAAAGTGCTGCCCCTGAACATAGGGGCTAGGTGGTGGAGACTGATGCTAGTTCTGCACAGGGTATCAGACAAGAGGAAATGCTGGCCGCAGCAAGTGGGGAAAGGCTTACAAGGGGGGAGAGTGTCTCAGCCACAGGCAGGAGGCCGGCCTCTCAGGAGTACGCCCTGTCCCTTGGCCGGGAGGGAGATCTCTACCCCTGGAGGTTCTTGTGGTGCCCTCCATGCCCCCCCACGACACAACCTGGGGCAGAGCCCCTCTCCCCATCGTTGGCAACAGTGGCCTCCTCCAGCCCCCCCATGGGAGAGCTTGGGCAGAGCCCCCCCATGGCCCCTTTGGTCAGCTCCAGCCCCCCCCCATGGCCTCGATGGTCCGGTCCAGCCCCCCGCTCTGACACCTACTTGCCAAGCTCCCCACACCCAGAGAGCGGGACCCTGCGCCCGGCCCAACGGCTTCCAGCAACAGCCCCAGACAAATCCACTCCTCGGTCACGTTCTCCCGCCGGCTGATTCAAGCAGGCCAAACTCTCGCGAGAACTCTCGATCACGCGCACCGCGCAAAGCCTGCTGGGAGTGGTAGTTCTGGCGCTACAGTAGGCCAAGCGCAGGCTCTCCAGAGTGTGCTTCCCGCCTCTTGTGATGGGGAGACGAGCAGAAGCTGCCCCAGGCGGGGGCTCCCACCCCTACACGCTGAGTGATTGGGGCAGCGCTCCCCTTGGGTCAGAGGAAAACAAAATGGAGCAGGGGAATCGCCCGCCCCTTGGGGTACTCTGTCTTCTCTGGGCTACCCTCGCCTGCTGCCATCTCTGGGGTTTGGCTCTCTAGGCCACAGCACTCCTGAAAGCGCTAGCATTTCGGGTATGCACTATGCATGGGCTCCCATCCGGATCACCCTGTAAGTTTGCATGAGTTGCACTTAGAAAACAAATTTGTGTTCTTGTAAATAGAATATTTTTTACTTGGGAAATACACTCATAAACAAAACAGGCTCCTTGCCTGTTCTGCTGAACTAGAGTAACACAGCTACCTTTTTGGAACTCACAAACGAGGAGTCCTGTGGCACTTTTAAAGACTAACAAATGTATTTATTGCATGAACTTTGAAAAAGTGGATTTTCTCCCATGAAAGCTCATGCAATAAATACATTTGTTAGTCTTTAAAAGTGCCACAGGACTCCTTGTTTGTTTTGCTGAACTAGACTAACATGGCTGCCCTTTTGGAACTCATAATCACACTCATGCTGGGATTTCCCTACCACCACCCCTGCACGCCCCCCATGCACTTCCCCTGAATTTCCCAATGCACCCCCAATTGTCAGCTAGTAACAGTTATACCAAATGAGTGACCATGTCCTATAACCCCCCCAAAGCTCCCCCTACACCCTCCCTAATTTCAAGTCCTGGGGAGAATACTGCACTCATGCCTTGTTTACAAGCTAACTTTGAAGAGTAGAAACAATATGACAAATCATTGAGGAAGAGAGATAGAGGAAGTAAGTGCACAAGGATCACTGTACATGAGAGCCTAGGCATCTTAAGTTAGGATGACATGGCGATTGTTCTAAGTCTAGCCAGTTCTGAATGGCTCAGGGTTAGGAAAGGCCTTTCAGGGCTGCAGTGCATTGTGGATTATGTAGCCAAGTCCCCTATGTGTAACCCATATGCCTAATTAAAAGCTATCTCATTAGGAGACTTATTGATTCTGGGATGGTGTTCTATTGAAGAGGACGGAGTGGTTGGTGGCACTGTTCCCTCTAAGCTGTGCGTGTGTGTACGTGCACACAGGTCATGAAACGTGCGCCCACAACAAAATAAAGTGCACACAAAAAAATTCAATAGTGCTAATATTGGTGCTCACAAAGAAATGTTTCTAGACACACCAAGACATTGTTTGCGCACACAGTCCACGAGTAATTAGAGGGAACATTGGTACTTTGTGGGCACATGCCCACCCACGTCTAAAACCCTTCCCCCAGCCTAAGGGGAGATGGCACTGAACCGCTCTTCAAATGAGTACAGGGGACTACTAATGAATACCAGGAACAGGCGTGAGGGTCAAAGGTTCAAAACAAGGAGTTCAGAAGGGGACACCAAGCAGAGAACCCTCAACTGCACCTGGAAGGTGTTGAGAGAGCCAGCGGATGCCGCCCAGAGGAACGCTGCCCAGAGATGTGCATGAACAAAGGAGCGGAAATAGGCCCCACTGTCACAGACCCCTCCCTCAGCCAACCTCCTTTCCCTGGTCTTATAGATGGCTACTTTTGCGTAAGCCAGGAGGAGGTTGATGAGGAGATCCTGCAACTTGGTGGGGCCGCGGATAGGGAATGCATAAATAAATAGGTGAGGGGAAAAGCACAGCCAGAACCTCAGCAAGAGGTTCTGGAGGATCCAGAAAAGGAGCTGCAGCCTGGCACACTCAAGGTTCTGGGCTGTTGTTCCTATTGAAAGCAGGAGGTGGTGGGTGGGCGCAAGGCAACCCACTTCTAAAACCCCTCCCCCAGCCTATGGGAAGGTGGCACTGGACCCTCTTTCAAAAGATTCCTTGGGACAACTAAAGAAAAAACAGGGACGGGTGTGAGGTCACAGGTTTATAACTAGGGATTCGGAAAGGGACACCGAGCAGAGAACCCTGGACAACGCCCACTACTCCCAGAAGCTGTCAAGGGAGCCAGCGGACGCTGCCCAGAGGAACTCTGCCTGGAGATGTGTGCGAACGAGGGACTGGAAATAAGCCACACAGTCGCAGGCCCCTCCTTCAGCCAACCTCCTCTCTCTGGTCCTGTAGATGGCCTGTTTAGCATAGGCCAGGAGGTGGTTGACGAGGAGATCCCGCGACTTGGTGGGGCCATGGATAGGGAATGCATAAATAAATAGGTGAGGGGAAAAGTGCAGCCAGAACCTCAGCAAGAGGCTCTGGAGGAGCCGGAAAAGAAGCTGCAGCCTGGCTCACTCAAGGTTCTGGGCTGCTGTTGCTTGGCAAATTTGGTTGCCCAGAGCCACAAATTTCTGGAATAGGGTGTAGTAGCATGAAGCATGCTCCACAAGGTTTCCTAAATTCTTCTTCAAGCACTGCTCACATTCATTCAGATTTAGGTGTTTACGTGCTGCAGTGCACAGATGCCAGAAACCTTTTGCCCAGCCTGTCCCACTAGGCAGGGCGGTCCATGGGGGGGGGGGCGGGGACAAATTGGCCTCTGCATGGCCCCCCCCTCGATGTATGCCCACACTGGGAGGCAGGGCCAGTCAGCCCAAAAGGGAGGGGCAGGCCTGGTTTGCCCCTGCACTGGCTGTTCCCCATCCAGGGGACAGGAAGAGTTTACCAAAAGCGGTGGCCAGGGTCAGCGCTGCCACACACACCCCCAACTTGTGCTGCCTTTGGCTGTATGTTGGAGGCAGCAAAGAGGAGGAGAGAGGCAGCGCAGCTGGGGGGGCAGTGATGCAGACCCCGCACTGCCTCCCGCCGCCTCCCCACTGCCTCTGGCACAGAGCCGAAAGCAGCACAAGTGGTGGTGGGGGGTGCGGGAACGCTGACCCTGGCCGCCACTTTTGGCTGGCTCACCCAGTCCCCCAGATGGGAAACAGAGCACCCGGGGGGGGGGGCAGCAGTTTGTGCCCTGCACTGCCCTGCTTGCAGAGCTTGGGGCACTTGCCCCTTTCACCACCCACTTGGGACGGCCCTGCCCATAGGTTCAGCAGCAGGGCCATCCTTAGAGGGGAGCAGGGCCCAGGGTGAATCAGTTTGTGCGGGGCCCCCTTATTTTACATTTTGCAGGCAATGTTGCCTCTAAGATGATGGTCCAGCTGAGCAAGTTAGGGATGCAGCTGAGCAAGTTCCCTGCTGGTTTGTTGAGCCCCACCAGGGCCCTTTCCCACTTTCCGCTGGTTCCCCGAGGGCATCCATAACTTGTTCAGCTGCAACATCAGCTTAGAGGGAACCTTGGTGGCCATGCTATAATTTTTCTTTAATAAATTTGAAGCCCTCAGTTGCATAGAAAAGCAGACAAACATGACCTCAACTTTATCTTAAAGGCTCACAACTCAGAAGTCAGAGAAAATGACCCCCCCCATTTATTATTTCTCTAAATATCTCTTGATTTTAAGTGAGTTTTAATGATATATTTAAGCTTGGTGTGATTATTTTTTAATTTTGGGGGTGGGCAGTACTGAATATTTCATGGTGATGTTTCATCAGCCTCACAGCCAAATGGACAGGAGTATTTGGTGGTACTCTTCTTTGTGGTTCTGGTTTTCTGTTCAAGATGGGCACACAATTTTACAAGTTTAATGAAGTTAAACATTTTTCTTAGATCAAGTTTTTGTTAAACTGCAAATTCAGAGAGAGAGAGATGCTATTTTTGGATGATATCAAGAAATAAAACCATTTTCTCTCTTAGCTTAGAGCAAAGGTCGGCAACCCTTGGCACTCGTGCCAAAAATGGCATGGGAGCCAAGCCTGAGCGGCACACGATACAGTTCATGCTTTTCTGAGGGCTCCATTACTCCAGCACTTCTTGGCTGGGCACCATGAGCCATGTGCTGCGGCTCCCAGCCCCCTGCTGGGCACGACTAGAGGGGAGCGGGACAAATCTGCCCCCCCCCTTCCTGCTCCAACTGCGGAGCCAGAAGCTGCCAGCTGGCAGGGCAAGAGGTGCCTCCGGCTGGACCCAGAAACCACAGGGGGATATGTGGCCCCGGCCAGGACCTGGAGGCAACCCGCCAGCAAGGGCGGGAGCTGGCTCCGCCCTCAAACTGGACGCCTCGCCCTACCCCCTTTTGGCCCCACCCCTGGCACCCACTGAGGGTGTGGTTGGCAGGGCTGGCATGGGGGTCGGCAAAGGTTGCTGACCTCTGGCTTAGAGCACTAGATTCCAATTGTCTTATGTATGTTATTTCCTTTATCCCTTCTGACTCTCTCCTTTGCTCTCTTATTTTAATATACATATTCATACATTCCCCATTGCTTTGCAGGAGATCTAAGTAATGAGATTCAGGTACTGTTTGAGGATGAGATGAAGAACCAACAGACCTTTGGCCTCCTCTTAGATACCCTAACATAAAACAAACAAGGAGTCCTGTGGCACTTTTAAAAACTAACAAATAAATAAATTTGTTTCTCTTTAAAAGTGCCACAGGACTCCCTGTTTGTTTTGCTAGACTAGACTCACATGGCCATTCCTTTGGAACTTGTCAGCATGCTAGGTGTCAGTAATAGCAACAAGCTTCCCACTGCAGAGGATTAATCCCCTTTCAAAGAAATAAGGACATCTTCCCCAAAGAATAGCTGTGTTAGTCTAGTTCAGCAAAAAAAAAAAAAAAAAAAAGGAGTCCTGTGGTATTTAAAGACTAACAAACTGATTTTTTTGCATGAGCTTTTGCAAGTGCCTGTCCATTTTTTACTTGTTCGATCCTGGAAAACCTCTTTGTTTTATCTTCCCTCCGGGCTCTAGACCAGACAAAGAAACCACCAATCCACCATCTCCCGGAGGTACCACGTGCACCACACCATTCCACCCATGCTGGCTTTCAAGTCCTGTGTCCACTGCAGGAAGACTTTCCCGATCCGTGATCCACGCAAAAAAGTGCCTGAAATGCCTTGGTAAGAGTCACAGGGCCAACCAATGCAAAATCAGCCAAGGACCCAGAAGGAGCGGGAGCATCGCCTGCGCCCCATGGTGATGGAAGAGGCCCTACACTCCACCTCAACAGATGGAGTCACAGCTCTTCAGGCCCATTTGGTACCACCCCACCTCGGCACCGGTCCCCAAACGTGAAGCCCAAGAAGGCCAGTCTGTTGGGGTGCACACCTTAAGGAAAAGCTGCAGCACCGGTGCCGGTCCAGGTCACTGGCACAGGCCACTTCCAGGGCACAGGGGTCAGAGACAATAATGCTCCCCTCCACACCAGAAGTGTTCGAGGCAGCCAAGGCTCTTTTGCAGCTGCCAGCCCCCACCCTGCCTAGGTTCGCAGTGTCCAGGGGAAAACCGGCCCTGCTCCCCAAAGCCTGCTTGGGTTCTGAGCATGAGTTCAGACCTTCAGCATGGGAGACGACAGCGTGCAATCAACACCGGCACCAGGATGACCCATCGTGGCACTGAGCTCCGTCCCCTGGTTCCCTGGAGCAGAAACTCAGGGTCAGTCAGCATAATCCCACACTGCCATGGACACCTCGATACTCCTCAGGTGGAGTCCCCTCAGGGAGGAGGGCCTCAACCCCCTCATCATCTGTGATAGAGCCTGGGGATGATAGGGCCGACATTGGCTTCTCCCCCATGGTCTTCATCATGGGAGTGCTCCCCATCTTGCCTGAAGAGGCCTCTCTGCACTAGGTCCCAATCACACAACTCGGGCACTGGCTTTTGTCATCTCTGTTGGCACCAGCCCCAGCTTCAACTAAGCTGGCAGGTAAGTGCAGGAGAAAGCGTTCCTCATTATTCCCACAACACAGGGACTCCTGGGACAGAGATTCAGCACTGACACACACACCACTGCATGGAACATCCCCCATGCCAACATGAAAGAGAGGCCTTCACTGCATACCGGTCAGTGCAGAGACCTCAAATGCCACTCAGTGCGGGGACAATCAACCCCGGCACAAGATTCAGCACTGGACCTCTCAGTGCTCCTACGGGGGTTCTGAGGACTTCTCCCACAGGGAGTCTAGGCCTTGGAGTTCATCAAGGCCAGCCACCCCCAGAGAGACATGGGAGGAGGTGGACTCCTCTCATGCTAGGCCTGAGAAGGCCAAGCCATCTTGTAAAATACATGACCCAAATCTAACCTTTAAAGACATATTATAGGAAAATATTATCATAGTGTTATAAGTAGGCTAGGGCTTTGATAGCATGTGTATCAATAATGCTTTCTTAATAAAATTTACATATATGCTGTTAGAAGATAGCAAGGTAAATGAACTGCTCCCCTTCTGCTACTATTGTTCTGTTGGAAGGGGTGGAGCTGAAACATTAACATCTGCATGGACCTTTGATGTACTAATGTAAACTGTCTGTCAATGGTGCTAATGCAGCTAATCACCTGTGGTGCCAAGAAAGTGAAGGTTTTACTTCTAAGGACAATATACATTATTATTCTCCACTTAACTACCTGGGAACTGTCCTCAAAGCCCACATGAAGAAATGACCTGCAAATGCTCACCATGCTACAGCTAATAAAAGAAGTGGAGAAAATAATCCCTTTATTTCACACCTGTCCAAGCTTCTCAGGGATAGTTTGGGCCCCAGGATTGAGATCCCAGCCAGCCAGCACTGGTCTGGAAACTGCCCTACTAATTCTCAGGGGAGAATTAGAACAAACTCTACACCTGCACTATTTGATCTCTATTCCTTAAAACTGGATTTCTAACAACTGAAGCTATGAAACATGGACTTAAACCCATCTAGGCATTGGATGTATGCCTGAGACCTGCAAACTCCAAATTCTTCAAGGACTTGCTTTCTATGGACTCTAAATCACTTGTATGTATGTGATTCACTTTGCTCCTATAACATCTCCCATTTTGTTTCTTTTCTTTTTATATTAAACCTTAGTTGTAGTTACTAAAGGATTGACTGACAGTGTGGTATTTTGGGTAAGATCCAAGCCTGTATTGTTCTGGGTGATGTGGCTGACCCTTTGGGGTCAGGAGAACCTATTTCTTTAAGAGACCCAGCAGCTAGGTGAGGAGTGGAGGAACTGATGTGCAGTAAAGGTGGGTGAGTATATTTTATGGTGGCTTCTTGGTATCCATTGTGGGGGATCAGAAGCATTGTTTGTGACTGGTTGGGGAGTTTATCTCCAGGTAAGCCACCAGTGCTGGGAGAATCTGCTCTCCTTTTTGCAGCTTGCCCTAATTTTTGCATATTCAGGTGGTTATCCCAGGAGGCCTGGGTCACAACTCTGATGAGGACTTGGACCCAGGAGCAGGACCATCAGGCCCCCATTATAACACCTCGAGGGCATTATCCTCATCATCCCCCGATGAAGCAGCCTACCAAAGATCCTTGTCCTTCAGAGAGGACCCTCGCTCCCATCAGGGCCTGCTGAGACGCATGGCCACCAACCTTGACCTGAAGATTGAGGTAGTCAAGGAGGACTTGAACTCCCTCTTTGATGTGGGCAACGTAGCCCCACCAGCAAGGACAGCAGTCCCCCTACACAAAGGGGTTCTCAAGATAGTTCAAGCCAGGTGGCAGACCCCTTCTCAAATCCCACGGTCTCCAAAGCAGCAGAAATAAGTACCAAGTCCTGGTGGACAGATTTGGCTTCCTCTTTAAACACTCTACACCCAGCTCCCTGGTAGTGGATGCTGTTAACCAGTGCGAGAGACAGGGTCAACTAGCAGTCGCCCTGAGGAACAAGGTGGCCAAGAAAGTCAACCTCTTCAGGAGGAAAATGTACTCCACCACAGCACTTCAGCTTCACATTGCCAATCACCAGCCCCTCATGGAGAGATATGTTTTTAACATCTGGAGGTCCACGGAGAGGTTCAGGGACCTCATTCCCCCTGACTGCATGCTGAATTACACCACCCTGATTGAGGAGGGCCTCCTAGCAGCCTGCAATACGCTCCTGACCTCATGGAACACAATGGTCATCGCAAGCCGTGGGGTGGCATCGGCTGTTGCCATGCATAGGTCTGCCTGGCTGCAGGGCCTGGGCCTATCCCTCCAGATGCAGGAGTCCATTCAGGATCACACCTTTGAGGGTCTACTGCTATTCACTGAATCAACAGACACAAAATTGCATGCCATGAAGGACTCCCATGCAATGTTCCCTCTAAGCTAATGATGCTGCTGCTCAGCACACTATGGATGAAGCTGAGCAAGTTCCCTCCTGATTTCCCGACCCTCACCAGGCCCTTCCCTGCTACCCATCAACTCCCCAAGTTCATTCATAACTTGTTCAGTTGCATCATCAGCTTAGAGAGGGAACACTGATATTTTCAGAGGGGTAGCCATGTTACTCTGGGTACAGCAAAAACAATGAGAGTCCTGTGGCAACTTATAGACCAGACGTGGCCAAACTGCAGCTTGTGAGCTGCATGTGGCTCTTGAATGAAAAAGTGTGGCTCACGGAAGAAGGTCAGCAAATCAATTTAGTAGGTAAAAGTATATGGCTATATGCCTCAGTGCGGCTCTTGAAGGTTTAATAATCAACTTGTGTGGCTCTTGAGTTCCATAAGTTTGGCCACCCCTGTTCTAGAATCATAGGGTTGGAAGGGACCCCATGAGGTCATCTAGTCCAACCCCCTGCCAAAAAAAGCAGGACCACTCCCACTAAATTATTCCAGCTAGAGTTTTATCCAGCACAGCCTTAAACATCTCCAAAGACGGAGATTCCACCACCTTCCTAGGTAGCCCATTCCAATGCTTTACCACTCTCCTAGTAAGAAAGTTTTTCCTAATATCCAGCCTCAACCTCCCCAGCTGCAACTTGAAACCATTGCTCCTTGTTCTATCCTCTGTTACTACTGAAAACGGCCAAGCTCCATCCTCCTTGGAGCATCCCTTCAGGTAGTTGAAGGTTGCTATCAAATCCCTCCCTCTGTCTTCTCTTCTTTAGGCTAAATAAGCCTAGTTCCTTCAGTTTTTCTTCACAGGGCTTGTGCTCCAGCCCCTTGATCATTTTTGTTGCCCTCCACTGAACTCTTTCTAATTTGTCCACGTCCTTTTTGTAGTGAGGAGCCCAAAACTGGACACGGTATTCCAGATGCGGCCTCACCAGTGCTGAATAGAGGGGAATGATCACATCCCTTGATCTGCTGGCAATGCTTCTTCTGATGCAGCCCAGTATGCCATTGGCCTTTTTGACAAAAAGAGCACACTGCTGACTCACATCCAGCTTCCCAGCCACCAGGACCCCCAAGTCCTTTTCTTTGGTGCTGCTACTTAGCTGATAGCTCCCCAGCCTGTAGCAGTGCATGGGGTTTTTCCGTCCCAAGTGCAGGACTTTGCACTTGTCCTTGTTGAACCTCATGAGATTTCTATTGGCCCACTGCTCCAATTTGTCAAGGTCTTCCTGAATCTTCTCCCTGCCCTCCAGCGTGTCTACCGTTCCCCCCAGCTTGGTGTCATCCGCAAACTTACTGAATGTACAATAAATCCCATCATCCAGATCATGAATGAAAATACTGAACAGAACCGGCCCCAGGACCAACCCCTGGGGCACACCACTCGTTACTGGTTGCCAACTAGACATGGAGCCATTGATTCCTACACGCTGAAACTGTTGATCTAGCCAGTTCTCTATCCACCTTATAGCCCACACATCCAACCCATACTTCCTTAACTTGCTGACAAGAAGGCTGTGGGAAACCATATCAAAAGCCTTGCTAAAGTTGAGGTATATCACATCAACAGCTCTTCCCGCATCCACAAATCCAGTCATCTCATCATACAAGGCGATGAGGTTGGTCAGGCATGATTTACCCTTGGTGAATCCATGCTGACTGTTCCTGATCATTCTATTTTCCTCCACGTGTTTCAGGATGGATTCTTTGAGAATCTCCTCCATGATTTTTCCAGGGATTGAGGTGAGGCTGACAGGTCTGTAATTCCCCAGATCCTCCTTTTTCCCTTTCTTGAAGATAGGCACTATATTTGCTTTTTTCCAGTCCTCCAGCACCTCCCCCATTCACCACAAGTTTTCAGAAATAATGGCCAGCAGTACTGCTACCTCATCGGCCAACTCCCTCAGCACCCTCGGATACAGGTCATCTGGCCCCATGGACTTGTGCACATCCAGCTTCTTTAGGTAGTCCCTAACCTGACCTTCTGTCACCAAGGGCCTCTCTTCTTCTCTCCAATCTGCTGTACCCAGTGTAGTGGGCTGGGAGCTGGCCCTCCCTGTGAAAACTGAAGTAAAAAAAGCATTGAGCACTTCAGCCTTTTCCTCATCCTTCATCATGAGGATACTTGTGCTATTCAGTAAGGGACCTACACCAGGCCTGATCCTCTTCTTATTGACATACTTGTAGAACCCCTTCCTGTTATCCTTCACATCCCTTGCTAGCCGCAACTCCAGTTGTCCTTTGGCCTTTCTGATTTTATACCTGCAGTCCCTAGCAATATCTTTATATGCCTCCTTAGTCATCTGTCCAAGCTTCCACTTCCCGTAAGCTTCCTTTTTATGCTTTAACTCAGTGCAGAGTTCTCTGTTAAGCCACACTGGGCGCCTTCCACATTTGCTGTTCTTCCTGCTCATCGGAATGGTATCTTCCTGTGCCCCTAGCAGGGTTTCTTTAAAATGCAACCAGTTCTCTTGGACACCTTTCCCCTTCACATCAGCGTCCCAAGGGATCCTACCCATCAGTTCCCTGAGGGAGCCAAAATCTGCTTTTCTGAAGTCCAGGGTCTGCGTTTTGCTTCTTTCCTTTTTTCCATTAATCAGCATCTTGAATTCTATCATCTCATGGTCACTGCTGCCCAGGTTGCCATTAACTTCTATGTCCCCAATCAATTCTTCTCTGTTTGTGAGCAGCAGGTCAATGCACTGCTGTATTGGCCTCCTAGCAGATGTCAGGTTAATTGAAGTCCCCCATGAGAACCAGGGCCTGTGATCTGGAAACTTCTGCAAGTTGTCCATAGAATGCCTCATCCACCTCCTCTTTCTGGTCTGGAGGTCTATAGCAGACATCTCCTTTGTTGCCCTCTCCTCTAAGCTTAACCCACAGATTTTCAACTGGCTCGATTCCACTTTCATAATGGAGCTCTAAGCAGTCATAGAGCTCTTCTACATTTAGTGCTACTCGTCCCCCTCTTCTTCCCTGCCTGTCCTTCCTGAACAACTAATACCCATCCATGGCAGAGCTCCAGTCATGCAAAGCTATCCCACCGTGTCTCTGTTATTCCAATTACATCATTGTTCCTTATTTGCTTCAGTACTACCAATTCTTCTTGCTTGTTTCCCAGGGTCCTTGCATTCGTGTACAGGCTGTCATCCTAGGCTTGACAAGGCCAAGCCATCTTTGTAAAATACATGACCTAAGTCTAATCTTTGAAGACATATTATATGGAAATGCCATGTATGAGTAGGCTAGGGCTTTGATATGCATTTGTATCCTTAGTGGTTTCTTGATGATATTTACAGGTATCCTGTTAGAGGTTAACAAGGTGAATGAAGTGCTTCTCTGTTACCATTGTTCTATTGGAAGGGGTCAAGAGGGAACATTAACATCTAAAGGGACCTTTGATGTACCATTATAAACTGTCTGTTAATGGCACTAATGCAGTTAATTACCTGGGATGCCCAGGAGGTGAAGGTTTTCCT